>VMDR010005004.1:0-55033 GCA_007922815.1 Macrotus californicus | reverse complement strand
CACAGTTTGATGAAATCACGTTAGATCAGAAGAAATGGGGTAATAATACTTAAGATACAGAAAGGAAGAGAATGTGAGCCAAGAATGGCGTATCAACACCAGTGACCTTCACATAGAAAGGGTACAGGCAGACTGTAAGGAATATGCAATAACTGGGGGAATATAATCCTCCCAAAGGAATCCACTGGGGAGCGAGCTTCAGTTAATCAAAACCACCAGACAGATATTGACAGAAGGACTAGTGGTGAGCATTAATTATACAGCAGCTTGTAGAACCGAGACCAAACTAGGGTTAAAAGGGCAATGTTGTCATACAGTGTCAGATCTAACACTGCATGATCTGACAATTTGGGTACAGCAGAGCCATAAAGAAGAGGAACAATAGGGAGAACGTACAAAGACATTCTTCAAACCCGGTTTTCAGATGTCAGAACTGATGGTGGTGGTCAGAGTGCTTGGACCCTGAGACTGGAGCGTGTGTCCTGTGGGACAGTCGGTGGGTATAACATCAGGTCCTTCAGGACGGGGTTCCTGGTGTGGAAGGGAGGGGAGACGTGTAATAGAGAAGAGACTATGGAAACTCCCTGTGTACAGAATTTGAATTCCGAGTATCAGCGTGAATGAACCTATGAGGTAGTTTATCCTTTCAGCTTTGAATTTTGTGTGTTTCTTGCTTTATTCACTGTGAAGACCTAGAAACAATGAATAACCCAATGATAAGCATTCCTAGCACTTAGATCATGGTCGTGCAATACCATTCCTCACTAAAGGAAACAAGGACTTCTTGCAGAAATGACCGATCCCAATAGCGGGTTAAGAAACATATGCACATGTGCCCTGACTGCTGTGGCTCAGTTACTCGGGTGTCCTGCAAAGCACAAGTTCACCTGTTGGATTCCCAGTCAGGGATTCCACATGCCTGGGTGGCCAGTTTGGTTCCGGTCAAGGAGGGCACGAGAGACAGCTGATCAATGTTTCTCTCCCTTTCTTTCTCCCTCCCTTCCTCTCTCCCTAAAAATGAATAAAGTCTTTAAAAAAAAAAAAAAAGAAATATAAACTTATAATGAGCCTGGAACACCTTGTCCTTCAGCAAGGAAGCTATCAAGGACTACTGTGTTCCTATCAAAAGAACTCAAGAGCCAAGTCAATTTCATATGACGTATACATTTTTTAGAGAAATATTAATAGAATGGGCTATGCTTATTTTCATGAGCTATTAAATTAAAAAAACAGCTTTAAGACCTCTGGTTTACCACAGGGGCTGGCAAGCTTTTTGCGCAAAGGGCCAAATGGTAAGTATTTTGGCTCTGTGGGCCAGACAGCCTCTGACACATCTCCTTGTGCGGTTGTAGCCTGAGAACACCACAGACAATATATAAGTGAGTGGGTGTAGCTGTGTCCCCCACCCAACTTAATTCACAAACACAGGGGGCAGCTGGATTTGGATAAGGGCTGTACTTTGTCGACTCCTGATTTAGTGCGAGAGAAACAATTACCCAAGTCATTTCAGTCAATATTAGAATGGAGAAAAAGGAATCTCCAGTGATCGAGTCGGAGCTTTGGCTGCTTTGGGGGAGGAGATAGTAGTGGTTAAGTGGACACGTGAGCCGGGCTTCTCGGGGGCTGATTATGCCGTTTCCTGGTCTGGTGGTAGTTTCAGGGGTGTATTCACTTGTGAAAATCCACTGAGCTACACATGTACAACGCCTGCACTTTTTCTCATATATTAAACATCATTAAAATGTAGCAAATGTCAAAAAACTGCCCAATGTAAACATATATACTGCAATTAATGACACACAATGCAATCATAAATGAATCAAATATCATTCTTTCTTATTAACACTTCCTAAATTGAGGACTGGAGTGAAAGAAATTACCTTCCAAGCATTAGAAGACCAAGCTGAGCTTGGATCCCTGGCTGGAGTCCCAAAGATACGCTCTCAGGTAGAGGAATTTCTTTCTCTCAGGGGAAAATACTCACTATTACCGTTATCTATAAAATCCCTCACTTCTCATATTTTAGGGTCTGGATTACAGGGAAAGAAATGATGCAACTCCTAACTGGGAGTTGGGGACGGACGTGCACACTGTCATCACTTACAACCACTATTAATGATAGTGGTCGCCTGTTCTCTACCAGCCACTGTTCTGAGCACTTTGTATGTAGTGATGAATGATGTGGGGTTGGATAGGGTATTAAAGGAACCATGGGATTTAGACCAGTGGTAAAAAAAAGGGGGGTGAAGACATGCTCGTCAGGGGGAAGAAAGGAGGTAGGGATATACATGCCACATAAAGGGAAAGTGAATAGGCATTTTTGGCAGAAAATGGAATTTAGATTTACTCTTATAGATAAAGAGGTTCTATGGAAGGCATTGTTCAGGGGACTGAGCATTGTTCAAAGACATTGTCCTAGCAGCAGTACGAGATAAAAATTAGAACAGAAAGAGACTGGCCCCAGAGTTAATTATTATGATTGCTCAGCCTCGATGGGATATTGGTCTTGACAAAGAATGAGGTGTAAAGAGTGGGTGTGATTAAGTCTGGCCAGTGATCTGTGAGCGGGAGTGTAATGTGAGACCTCCGTGAAGTCTTCTTGAAGGAGGAGGTGCATCCTTCTTTGTCCCTTCACCCCTCTTACTGCCTGGAACATAGAAGTGACAGGTGGGTCTCCAGAGGGCATTTTGCTCCATGAAGACCAGAACCACACACCAGAGATCGTGAAGCAGAGAGCCAGGCCCCCAGTACATCCAGGGCGCTACCATGCCAACCAAAGACTCCCTGCTTCTGAATCTCTTTTGCCTCAGAGAAAAAGAAATATTTACCTTAAGTTATTATTGTCTGAAGTTTGTACTAGAAGTCACTAATGCTACACGATGGAGGCGTACGTCCCACATGACAGAGGAGGTCAGAGAACAAGGGGTGATCTAACAAGCCAAGCAAACGTCACTTGACGTGGAAAGTGAGGATTTGTGTCCTTCCACCTGAGTTTGGAAACGTAAGTACGAACCTTCGTTTCAACAGGGGTTAAATGTAGACGAACACTAAACAGTACCCACCTAATGGGCTCCTGGTAGCCCACCTAACGATCACATGCAATGACTAGTGTAAAGCAGTACAAGTTTTATTAACCGAGGCTAAATAAAGTGGAATGTGATGTGCACAAAGTAAAGACTCAAAATCCTGGGGGGAGGGCATGGGTAAGAACAGAATAACCACTTTTGCCAGAAGGGTGGGGGAAATTAGAAAAGCTTCTTGGAAAATGCTTTCTCAAGCGTCCTTGCCCCCTTCCAGGACCACCCTGGTGCTAGGAGAGGGAAAGGCACAGAGACTTCGGCCACCTCGGGATGGGGCCTTTGACCACAAATCCAGTTTCACGTCCTGTTTAATGGGCTTATGGGCAACAGTTTATCAACAGTCTATCAACACCATTGATCTTCGTGTTCCAGGAAATGCTGTGCTGTTGGGAAGAAGAGGTTCTTGGCTTCATTTCTGCATAAAAGGGCCTGATTAAAGCAAAGGGATGTTTGGCTTTTCAACACATTGGGGCTGATAAACAGTGACAAGACAGTGGAGGAGATGGGGCTGGAGCTCTGTGAGGTTGAGAACTCTTTCAGGGAAACCAGGCCACTTCTAAACACCCCCAAACACTTCATGAGGAGCTAGAAGAATCTGAGATATCCCTGCTCTTTGAAAGACATGAATCTCTGATTAACACTTCAAATGGCAAGACAAAAAAAAGGGGGTGGGAATGCAAATCGTTTAATTGCAAATGTTGTTGTAGCTATGTTTGAGGACTGTGTCTGAAGGGGACATCGCACAACCCCACGCCCTCTATCTGCGATGCACGGATGAGAGAGCCTGAGGGAAAAAGAATGGCGTATGGGAGAGGCATGAGGCTGGTAGTGATGTGAAATCAATAGATATAAGTCACATTCCTCCACTCAGTATCAATGTGTCGACTGAACAACAAATGCGTTGTGGGAAGAATTAAGTGAAATAATATTAATAACAGGGCTGAGTAAACCAAAGCCCAGGTCCTTCTCGTTCTAAAACACGTGTTGATGGCCTGATGGAGCCAGACAGAGACAAGGGGAGGGTGTCCCTATGTCTTTAGGATCTGCATGTATCCTTCCATCTCTGAATAAAGTTTGCTGTTCCTTACACATCCTTAGCGCTCAATCCAGACACAGTTGTGTTTTTCCTTTAGGGTTACCGTGGGATTTCTGCCTCACACTCATCGTAAGTATAAAGAAAGAAACTCTGGTTTTGGACTTTTTGAAAATTTTCCTGTTTTCTTATCACCTATCCCCAAGATGAAGACTATTTCCCTTGGAAAACGTGTCTGTTATCACATCTGAACAAGGGTGCCTGATAGATAAGTGGAAAGAGGTTTGCGTTATGGACTTATGGTTTGCGCCCCCTCCCACCAGTTAATGTGCTGAAGCCCTAACCCTCTTCGTGGTGGTGTTTGGAGATGGGGCCCTTGGTACATAATTAGGGGCAGATGAGGTCAGAAGGGTGGGCCAGTGGTATAAGTTCCAGTCTAAAAGCCACAGGCTCCAGACCCAAGAAGAGCCAATTTTTCAGTTCAAATCAAAAAGCAAAAAAAAAAGGGTGATGTCTCAGCTCAAACAGTCAAGCAAGAGGAGTTCCGTCTTACTCAGCCTGTTTGTTCTAGTCAGTCCTTCAACTGATTGAATGAGGCCCACCCACATTAGGGAGGACGCTCTGCTTACCTCATTCTACCAATTCAAATGTTAATCTTGCCCTGGCCAGTGTGGCTCAGTTGGTTGGAGCATCATCCCATAACATAAGTGTTGTGGGTTCGCTCTCTGGCCAGGGCACATACCTAGGTTGCAGGTTTCCATCCCTGGTCTACACGCGTACAGGAGGCAACAAATTGACCCTTCTCTCTTGCACTGTTTCTCTCTCTCCCTTCCTTTCTCCCTTCCTCTCTCTCTCTAAAAGCAATAGATAAAAATGTCCTCGGTAAAGAGAAAAAATAAAAATTTAAAAATATACATTAAACTTATCCAAAAACACCTCCCTGACACACACATCCAGAATAATGTGTGACCAAACGTTCAGGCCCCTCATGGCCCAGTCAGGCTGACACATAAAATCTCAGCCACTATAAAAGTGACTAACAAATGTATTCTAACAGTGTTCACTATAGGACAGGTGTTCACTAAAGCTTGGCTGTTGATATTATCATCATCACTATAATATTATTCTCAAAAGCCTATTTCTTATTTCCTCCTGCGTTCCCAGGACAGACATGTCTGAGACAATACAGTTAGTTCTCAGGCACCGAAGAAAAACTGGAGCTCCTCGGTTGCTGCTTCATCAAGAACCCACTGACCGAGCGGGGCCATTTGTTTAGGAACAGCAAGATCCCCCACTAATTGTCAAGTTGGGGAGCCCCCCACCCCGCTTCCATCTGGGAATGCCCTCTTCCTCCACAACTTTCTGGAAATGTTGCCTAAGAAGTGAAGAGGCTGCAGGAGGTGAATGAAGGAACCACTTTAAACTCAGCCACTGCAGGTTGGCTGAGTTCCTGGTTGTGGAGATGAAATAATAGCTCATGGCCCACACTGTGGGGGCTTGCCGAGAGTTAAGGGGCACTGCTGGCTGCTCTGCTAACTTATGAGTCCTCATTACATCTCTCTGAGCTCAAAAACGCTACTTACAACCACAAAAACTATGCCCTTTCTGGCTTGGCCTCTTTGAAGGTCATAAACCAGTTTAATTAAGAACAGCTTTAATAATGGAAGATTCAAGATGCCACCCAAGGCCACTGCGAGCATCTATGAAATTAGGATGAAAAATCTCCCTGTTCCTTACCTTCCCCGAGATCATTTTCTGCTGGATTAAATGCTTCTCTCCCAGCCCAGTCCACTGGCATTGCTGAAGGAAGAGCCATAGCACCACCTGCTCACGCCATTTTGTTCCCTGCGCCCACCTGGCCAGAGTCAGACCAGAGGACACCCCACCAGGGGGAGCCCTACTCATCTTTCCTGATGTGGGTTCAGCCCAAAGTGGGGGGCAAGATGGGGGTGGGGGTGGGATGTCTGTCCCAAACCCAGGAAGCCCTTTCCCTCCACTAGACAGTGGCCAGCCAGGTGTGTAAAGTATTTCTCAAACAGAGGCACTAAATTAAGACTGAGGGATACACATTAGAGCAGAGTTTCTCACCCTGGACACTACGGTGTTTGAACTGGGTAATACCTCTCTGTGGGGGTGCTGTCCTGTGCCTTGCGGATATAGAGCAACTTCCTGGCACCTGCCCACTAGATGCCAGTAGCACTTGCCAACGCCGTTGTGACAAGGAAAGATGTTTCCAGACATTTCCAATTGCCCCCTGGGACTAGGGTTGCCAGCTGTGGCAAATAAAAACAGTCAGTCCAGTTAAGTTTAAGCTTCAGACAAACAACAAAGCATTTTCAATATAAGTATGCCCATGAGATCTTCAGGACACAGTAAAAAACTGTCATCTGAGATTCAGCTTCAGCTGAGCATCCTGTCTTTTATCTGGTGACTTTACCTGAGGGGCAGCAAAATTCCCCCTCAGGTGAGGAACATTGCCCCGGCAGAGTACTTGCTCGTAACTGCGGGTTACAGTCCCCTAAAACGCGTTTCATCCGCATCTATCCCCTGACCAGTTAAACCAGCATCTGCAGGGTGGGCGCCAGGTCATTGATCATTTCGGTTTTTTAATCGTCCCAGGAGATTGTTTTGCTATGCAGCCAGGTTGAGATTTTTTTTTTTTTTTTACTATGCAGCTGTTGTTTTTCCCAAAATTCCCTGATGATGATAATATCTAGAGCGCTGGTAAAAATGAAACAAAACCAAAACTAACAAAGATTCCCAGTGCCCAGCGCAGACCTACGGAAATATAGTTATCGGGGCCGAGGCCTGATAACCCTCCGTGGTTTAGGTGTGGGAAGCCTTGCCCTAGAGGTGCTCGCCCACAGCCAAGGAAAAAAATGAACGTCCACCAATGGGAAGATGGCCACATCAAATGCGGTCGAGTCGCAGCACAGAGTATTATGCAGCAATGACAATGAGTAATTGACAGCTACATGGGTCAACTCTGATGCTTATAAGGAATATGATGCAAGATGAAATGAAAACCAAAAAGATACCTTTCTTGTAAAACTTAAAAACAAGCAACTCCTGACAACATTTTCCTTGTATCCTTTAAAGTGACACAAATGTATACTTAGTCTATAAAAATAAGGATAAACTAAAAACCCAGGAACGTGGTTACCTGTGGAGATAAATCAGCAGGATAGGGTCATGTCGGTCAGCCCAGTGGTGTGGGGAATGACCCCATCTTAAGCGATGTGGTGGATTCCAGGAGGGTCATTTTAATATTAGGCTTCAAACTTACATATAACCAAAAAATTACTTTGTGTGCACCAATCTTTATCTATCTATCTATCTATTTATCTGTTTAATTTTTATTGAATTACCAGTTCAGAGTCCTCCCTTCGACTGACTCAGATCCTGTAGGTCTGAATGAGCCATTGGAAGCTCCTTTAATTAGCACCAGGTGCTTCTGACGCGAATGAAACCTAGATTACACCTTAACACACGCAATAGGAACTGAACTACACTAGAAGTTAGGAGACTTGAGCTCAGTACCCAGCTTTATCTGTGGGGCTTTGGGTACGTCGTTTGCTCTCTCTGATCTGTAGGATGACGGTCACAGTTCTAATGTATCTGGGTTGGATGCTGCTCCTGCATAATCCCCACATCACCCCAACGACCCCTCTCCCAGCACCTGGACCTTTGGAGGGCAGGTATTCACTACACAGAGCTTTCCCTGAGGACAGGACCGCGTCTGAGACACATCTTTATCCCTGAGTCCCAGCCCTGAGAGAAGAGAAGCATACAGTAGGTAGCTAATCAATGTTTGTTGGACTGAGCAGAAACAGAAATGGAATAAGGTGAGGACAGAGTGATCACTGGGAGGCTCCCACTGTCTAGTCTTGGGGCAATTTAAACATCAGAAAGAATTACAACCGCAATAATGATAACACATTAAATAATAAAAAAGAATCTATGAGTCCATAGTGACTCTCAAAATTTAGAGGGTGTGTGAGTGTTGGGGCGGGGTTCTCCTTTACGGAAGAATGCTGGCTCATACGTACAGAAGGAATGACAGGATTTGAAAACCAGCGTTATGCAACTGCCAATATTAAAACTAATTCAAGCAAGGGTCATTAGTGGAAACCAAAATCCCCCCTTTCACAGGGAACAGGACCCTGATACGCTCCAGGGCAGGGCATTCGAGGGCACTCAGTCTCTGTAGCTGCATGGGGTTCATGCTCAGAGGGACCCCCTGCTCAGCTACATGCTCTGCTGATTTTCTTGAATTTCCTGATCACTTTTGAACAAGGGGCCCCACACTTATTTTACAGCAAGTTTTGCAAATGATGCGGTCATTCTTGCCCTTTACAGAAGGAAAAGTCTTTTCCCATGGAGAAGCCTGAAATCGCTTCACAAGGGATTAAATCTATCATCACTCAGCACTGGAACCAACTGAAAGCATGTGCCTGCAGCCCCGATGTGCTGAGTGGTACCCCTGTCACCACTGACACAATGTCCTTGACCAAAAATCTCTTACCTGGATCTTGTCACGGGATCCGATCAGACAAGCCCGACTGTGAGACACTCCCGAGTGGCGGTTCTCTATCTGTCACGTGTGGCAGAATCCCCTGGAAGGCCTGTTGAATCCCAGATTACTGACCCCACCTCCGATTCAAGAGGTCTCAGGTGGGGCCTAAGATTGCATGCTTCTACTGAGTTCCCAGGTGTGACGGTTAATTTTGTGAGTCAGTCCAGGTGGGACCTGGGAAACAAGCATCTGTGCTCCTGGGCCAGAGCCCTGAGGGAGAAGGTGGTCAGAAACCCAGAGGCCAGTGTTTCCTACAAATCCTTGGGCACCTTGTCTCCTGGAAATCATGGACGTTACTGTCCAGGGCAGGGCCAGCCTTGGTCCCTGTCAGCAGCACCGAGCTTCCTCAGAGTGAAAACCCAGCCAGCCCAGCTTGGTAGGCCCATTTTATCGTGAGAGGCCGCTCCTTCCTCCTCTGTATGGCAGCCAGAGGCTGCCAGCGACTGACCCATCATCCCTTGGAGACTTGGGCGCCCACCAGCCCCGGCCTGTCACCTTCTGCACCTGCCCCCTCTGAGCAGCGATGGTTCTCGCCAAAGAGTTTCAGCCATGAAAATGTATAAACATATGTCCTCAGTTTCACGGTCAAACAGGAATTCAATCAAGAATCTGGTATGCATTCGCAAATTAAAAATTTGTACCATAATGAGAAGAGCCATTCAAACTAATAATTACATAAACTCCCGTTATGGGTGGCATGGTAATTACAACAGGTACTTTCAGCAAATTTAAAAAGCAACATAGGTTTCCATTTCCTTCATGGAAATTGCAATTAGTAGGTGCATCCCTGCACAGCCTGGTAGAGAAGCGCCCTTAGAATTGATGGAGAAAAATTAGTGCAGAAATCCTCATTCCCGCTTTCTCAGGACGGCAGGAAATTTGTCATGGAGAAGAAAGATAGTGAGGATAACAGTAAAAATACCTGGAATCGTGATATGTGCCACAAGTTTGCAAGAAAGGGGTCCACCCGAGGGCACCTGACCTCCGCTTGCAGCACCTTACACCATTGCTCTGGCCTTCCCGGCCGGGCCTGCTGCTTCAAGAATGCCCACACAGATGCCTGGCACAGGCCCTCTTTACTTGCTGTTTCTCCTGCTTGGAGCGCACTGCCCCCACATCTTCTTCCTCAGTGCAGGTGTTCCCTCTCCGGAGAGGCTCTCCAGCCACCTGTGCCAAGTGCTGTCCCCACACAGTTTTCTCATCTTTCTGTCCCTTAGCATCCTCTGGCCATGCCTGTTAATTCATGACTTCTTAAAACTGCATTCATGGTCTTCCTCCCACACTGGTACTTAAGATCCATAGGAGCAGAGGCCTTGGCTGAGCTTCCACAGCTCTGTCCTAAGGCCCAGTAGTGCATTTGGCACTTGGATGGTATTTAATACATGTCCATGAAAAACTGTGAATGAAGGAGTAAGTCAAGGGACACAAACTTCCATTATCCTACTTGGGCCTCATACAATCCTCTGAGGGAGGTGCTATTATTACTTCCTTTTAAAGAGGAGAAATCTGAGATATAGAGACCTTCAGGCATTTGCCAGAGGCACCAGCTCTGATGTGGCAGATCCAGGCCCTCCAGCTTGGGTCCCTGTGTGTTTTTCATTGCACTGTGACATGCCAGGGTGAGGACTGGGCTATTTCCAAAGACTAAAAGAAAGGGGTAGAGGAGTAGCGGATAAGTCAACTAATTAGAACACTTCCCACATCCTATTGTAAACCAAACAGCTCCCTTCCTGTCCAACTCCAGTGGGGATCCCAGGGTGGATAGTCTACTCTTCTAGACTAGACTTGAAGGTAGGATTCTGGTATCTCTGTCCACCTTTGGCCCATGGTACACAGTGGCCCATGTTAATGGAGTAATGGATAAATGGATAGATGGATACAGGGGCGAACACAAGAAGGAAGGAAGGGAGGGAAAGAGGAAGGAAGGAAGAAAATCTCGTGATAATTTGGCCTTGTTCAGACACAATTTGCAATCTGTCTGGCACAATATTCCTGACAAATTCAGCCTTACCAGGTTAATGTCCTTGGAATCCTCCCCAGACTTCTGGGGATGCCTCATTAGCTCCATTTCATAGATAAATACACCAAGATGCTGGGAAGTTAAGAGCCTTGGCCTGGGTGATCCAGAGGGTTAGTAACAGAAGAGCCAGGAGACCCGGGATCTCCCAATACTTGGTCCCAGTCTCATCCTCCCTCTTCTTCTGGACCTGGTGGCATGAATCTCTGTGGCCAGACTGAGAAATTCTTTGTGTCTTTCTTTTGGCAAGGAAATGTTTCCTACCTTCTCTCTGATCAAGCAAGCACTGTGTGCTGAGTTCTGGGTATGTGGACACAGGAAGAATCACAAGCCTTGGCCCTGACACTTTAGGGTCATAATTTTCCATCTCTGAGGGTGCAAAAGAATCAACTGGGGAGTCCATTGTGGATTTCTGGGCCAAATCCACAGAAATTTTTATTTAATAAGTCTGCAGTGGGGTGGTGGAAACTAGTTTTAAGTAATTACTCCAGATGATGCAAAGACAGGTGGTCCATAAGCTACACCTGGAAGCCTTGGCGTGGGCTTCTGGAGGTGTTGATCAGGTCTGCCGAGGACAGGCATCTTGGCATTGCAGTCCAGGGACAGCTGCCCAAGAGGAGGTGAATCCCTGATGAGGGGATAGGAACAGAGCCTGGAGAACAGTGGTCAGGCCCCCACCCCGTATAGGTCAGGCCCCCAGGTGGTGGAGGAGCAGCACTAGAAGGGGTGTTGGGTATTGGAAGGAGCCATAGACAAGGGGGCAGCCACAGTGAACAGGGATCAGCCCCCTGTGCTCCCACCGGCCCCGGGTTCCTGTGCTCTCAGCTGGTCTAGAGTTCTTAAATAAACCAGTGGACTGGAGGAGGGAACCCTGCTAATGACTGATTTGGGACTTTCCTCCACTAAGATTGCTGAAGTTTCAATATCTGATTTAATTTAGAAAAATACCAAAATAAGGATGTGTCTAGTTCTCTAGTATGGAGTAGAAAATGCATACAAGTACATTCATTACTTTCTGGAGCAGGCCCAGGGCCTGAAAAGAGAATTCTGTGTAGTTTCCAAACTAAAGCTCCTGCTCACTCTCATTTTGCACGAAGTGAGACATGCTGGAGACCCACTCAGGAGCTACGAGCTCCTGGAAAGAATTCTTAGTCAATCTGGGCTTTAGTTTCGACCTCTGTGAGCAAAAAGGGTAGAACAATTCCTGCCTCGTTCAATTAAAATGACTAAGCAAGATGCCCCATGAGGTCATATTTCTGCCATTTTTAATTGGGGACATATTATGTGCGAGCATTTTTCTGGAAAAATTATGTGCAAAATAAGCACAATTTTAGTTCTCTTGGGACCCTTAGTACGTATTCACTTCTTAACCCAAAGCCTTTGACTTTCTTAAAGTACACTATTGTTCTGACTTTACCCACACCACCGAGAGGGTCTTATTTAAATACCTTTTTTTTTTTTTATGTTTATGCTACTTTATTAAGGATGGCCATATGCCAGGCCATGGGCTCAAAGCTTTGCATGCACAGTATCACTTAATTCCCACAACAACCTACCTAGAGGTGAGTGTATTATTTCTCCTATCACGGAGATGAGGAAATAGACTTGGAAGGTCACAGAGATAAAGTGCAGAATTCAGATTCACACTCAGGCAGCCGGACTCCAGATCCACCCTGAGACCCTTCAACAACAACAAAAACGCATAAAGGCAAGGATAAGTCTCCAGCCTTCCCCCCAGACCCAAGCTTCTCCTCCTGCCGGAGTCCTGCACAGGCCGGCCCACCTGACTGTAGCCTCAGCAAAGAGTTTATTTCTCCTCCCATCCACTTGAATGATTTCATTTTCCTTCTGATTCCTGGCCTAGAAACCGCTCTGCTGAAATCTTGATTTACTACGGGTGCTCCCACTATGGGGCAGGCACTTTAATTGCTTCCTGAAGGGGCCTTTGGTACTCCTCTGAGAGCCCTGATTGGAATTTTTAAAGAATTATGATTTTCCAAAGCAAGCTGTCATTAAAATTCCATAAACCTCACAGCTAGCATCTTAATCACCCCACTGTTCTGAGCTTAGGTGGGCATCTCTCCACTGCTTGCTAGGGGCTGACCTTGGGACAGTCCCTTCAACTCTCTGAGCTTAGATTTCCTCCTGGCTGCCTTGGAGGGCTGTTGGGAGGCTCAGATGAGAACGTGTACATCAAGTTCTTGGGGCACACCTGGAAAACCAGGTTCTTGACGTTAAGCTAAAGAAGCCCAAACACTGAACGTAACAGTGATTCAGGAGAAGAAAGTAACCTGCCTAAGGTCACACAACTAGAGATGGCTTCTCCATGGTTGTTATTGTTGTATCTCCCTAACTCCAATATTTCATAGTGCTTCCTCCCCTTCCCCTTGATCCCGGGTGACCATGCTCAGTGTGGGAAATAGGGGTGGCATGCAGGCAGAAGAAGGAAAAAAAACAAAGGAGTTTAAATTTAGGCAGCACTCATTATGTTCTGGTCTCGTTGATTCAATAATTCTGTGTGAAGAGGGCATCTGCCCCACTTTACAAATAAATAAACTGAAGCTCAGAGAAGGTAAGTAACCTGCCCGTGGTCACACAGTGAGTAGGCTCTCCCGTCAGGATTCCAGTGCAAGTCCACCAGACTGTGAAGGCCACACCCTTGCAGCCCACCGCACAGCCAGCCTGGAGCTGCACGCTGTGTCCCTGGGTTTGGGGTACGGCTGGGACTCCGGGGAGATGTAAGTATTCTCATTCTCAGTGGGGCTCTCTCAGCCAACGTGATGATTATAAAACACTTCCACAGACTCTTTGACACTCCTCTCAAAAGGTAGAGCCAACCCCCTGTGCCCCCTGAGGGTGTATTCTCTTTTTGGAAACTGAGTAACAAGCTATCTTTTTAACGGCAATTGTCTTCTGCTCCATTGGTCTTATTACTCCTCAAATTTTCTATTAATATACTACATCTTAACACACTTGGCTAGGCCATGTCTATAGCGCAGGCCTCAGTCTCCTGCTCTGGAGGAGAGACACTCTAGGTCAGTATTTCTTGACATCACTGCGGAGCCTTGTGATTCTTACCAAGCTTTGTGTATTCCCTTAAATGAACTCTCTTTTCATTTTTTAATTTTATTTTTCAATTACAGTTTACACTCACTATTATTTTGTATCAGTTTCAGGAGTACAGCATAGTGGTTAGATGCTCATATACTTTAACAAAGTGTTCTCCCTGATATTTCCAGTACCTACCTGGCAGTATACATATTTATTATACTATTGACTATGTTCTCTATGCTGTACTTTATACCCCTGTGACTGTTTTGTAACCTAATCTCTCCCTCTTTTTCACCCAGGCCCCTAAGCCCCATCCCCTCTGGAACCATCAGTCTATTCTCTGTGTCTATAGTCTGTTTCAATTTTGTTTGTTTATCTTGTTCATTTATTTTGTTCTTTAGATGCCACATACCCGTGAAATCCCATAGTATTTACTTTTTCTCTGTTTGGCTTATTTCACTTTCACAGTCATCCCCAGGTCCATTCCTCTGTCCAAAGTGGTAAGATATCACCCTTTTAACGGCCACATAATATTCCGCTGTATATATGTACTGCTTTTTCTTTATCTAGTCATCCGTTGATGGACACTTGAATTGCTTCCACATCTCAACTATTGCACATACTGAAGCAATGAACATAGGGCCACATACACTCTTTGAAATGAGTGTTTTGGGTTTCTTCAGATATATGCCCAGAAGTGAAATCACTAGGTCGTGAGGCAGTTCTGTTTTAAATTTTTTTGATGATGCTCCATATTTTTTCCCCATAGTGGTGGCTGCCGCCATCTGCATTCCCACCAAGAGTGCACAGGGGTTTTCTTTTCTCCGTGTCCTTGCCAATGCTGGTTGTTTGTAGGTTTATTGATTATAGCCATTCTGACAGGTGGGGAGTGATATCTCACTGTGGTTTTAATTTGTATTTCTCTGATGAGTAGTGATATTGAGCATCTTTTCCTATTTCTGTTGGCCACCTGTATGTCCTTTTTAGAGAAGTGTCTATTCAGGTTCTCTGTCCATTTTTAATTACATTGTTTGGGGTGTGTGAGTGTGTGGTGTGTGTGTGTCGAGGTGTATGAGTTCTTTATAAATTTTGAATATTAACCCCTTATCAGATGTATCATTGGCAAATATCTTCTCCCATTCAATAGGTTGTCTTTTTGTTTTGTTGATGGCTTCCTTTCCTGTGTAAGAATTTTCAGTTTGATGTAGTCCCATTTGTTTGTTTTTTTCTTTTGTTTCCCTTGCCTGAGGAGATAGGACTATATGAGGAAATAATATCGCTGAGAAAAATGTCAGAGATTTCACTGCCTATGTTTTCTTCCAGGAGTTTTATGGTTTCAAGTCTCACATTTAAGTCTTTAATCCATTTCCAGTTTATTCTTGTGTGTGTTGTGAGAAGGTGGTCTAGTTTCACATTTTTGCATGTATCTGCCCAATTCTCCCAACACCATTTATTGAAGAGACTGTCTTTACCCCATTGTACGTTCTTGCCTCCTTTGTCAAATATTAAGTGACCACACAGGCATGAGTTTATTTCTGGGCTCTCTTTTTTATCCCATTGATCTACATATCTGTTATGCCAACACCATACCATTTTGATTACTGTGGCCTTGTAGTATAGTTTGATATCAGGTAGTGTGATACCTCCAACTTTGTTATTCTTTCTCAAGATTTCTGTCACTATTTGGGGTCCTTTGTGGTTTCATATAAATTTTTGGTTTATTTGTTCTAGTTCTGTGAAATACATCTTTGGAATTTTGATAGAAATTGCACTGAATCTATAGATTGCTTTGGGTAGAATGGACATTTTAACGATATTAACTCTTCCAATCCGTGAACATGGTATGTACTTTCACTTATTTGTGCCTTCTTCAATTTCTTTCTTCGGTGTCATAATTTTCTGAGTACAAGTTTTCTACATCCTTGGTTAGATTCATTCCTAGGTATTTTATCCTTTTAGAAGCAATTGTAAATGGGATGATTTTCTTGGTTTCCCTTTCTGATAGTTCACCCTTGGAGTATAAAAATACAACCAATTTCTGAATATTTATTTTGTATCCTGCTACTTTATTGAGTTAACTTATCAGTTCTGGTAGTTTTTTGTTGGAATTTCTAGGGTTCTGTATGTACAGTATCATGTCATCTGCAATAGTGACAGTTGTAATTCTTCCTTTCCAATTTGGGTGCCTTTTATTTTTTCTTTTTGTCTGATTGCTGTGGCTATGACTTAATGGACTCCCTTTTTAAAAAGTAAAGAAATTGATTTTAAAAGGAAGCTTTCTGTAAGTGTAAAATCAATATCACTTGCCATAAATAATAAGCAATCATAAAATAATTACAACAGACATAATAAATACAATGAGCCAGGTCTAGCTGTCTTTCCAAAGCTCAGTGGCTTCTTTGTGAAAAAGAGAAGTTGGTGAGCTCTGGAGAGGTGTGAAAGCCACCTTTGCACCAACCTGAGCCTTTTTCCCTGACAGGCTCAGAGCGATGGAAGGGAGATAGGACAGGAGCATGTTGCTCAGTGTGACTTCCTGCGTTTTTTGCCATTCAGTGTCCATCTAAAATTGCTCAGTGGCCACCAGGGTTCCCAGATCTCATTACTGGTAAGGCTGAACTCATCCATCCTCTACCCCAAGCTTTCTTTCACATGGCATTTCAGAGCAGGGAGGCCCAGAGGAGAACAGTCAAAGCCTAACTTTTTAAGCAGGTTTTAAAAACACAAAAATGTCAGCTAGAGCGAACACCATGGCTTGGCCCTCTACGTGGTTAGGCGGTCTCTGGTTGTGTGTGTGCGTGTGTGTGTGTGTGTGGTTGTACCTAGATCATCACTTCCCTGCCTTGGTTTGCCCATCAGTAGAATGCCAAGATCTGATCCTGACAGCCTCTGTTATCCCTTGAAAATGACTGAGGATGAGGCTGAATCTCGGAGCTGCCCTTGCTCAGTTGCACACTCACATGTGCGCCCACACAAACACGCAGGGGCTCCCCCACTGGCCTCCATTTGCCTCAGAGACACGGAACAGGAATTGCATTTAGTAATCAATTGACTCCCCTTGACTTGGTTTGGTGCCTTTTCTAAATAACAAGGGCCTGGCAACATCAGAACCTCGCGACAATCTTTATTAATGAAGCTCCCGGCACCGTGTGGAGAAGACACAGGCAGCATATGCAAACGTGCTAAGGAAATTATTTCCATCAGCTCCAGCTATTTGAAAGCAATTGAAAAGTTTCCATTTGAAGAAAAAGTAATTTTCCTGATGTGTGTTTCGAGAGCTGTTTGTTTGCCCCCGCCTAATGCAGCCACAGCTTCCCCAGCTCCGAGCCTTCTACATTTTATTAAACCACAGCTAAGTGGCGTCATGCTGTTAAAATATTGTGTCGCTTTTTAAAGTGATATCATTACCTAATAATTTTGAGAGCTTTACTTGTTTTTTATTTTTTTTTCTTTGTCAGTTAGGGAAATGGACCAAATGTCTTGGCAGCGTCTCAGCACCATGGAGATGAGGAATGGGGGGCTCTGGGGAACTGGTGCCACAAAAGCAACTATAAATTCTTCCCTGTCTCATGATTATAGAGAATTGGAAATAACACTGAATGCAGATAAACATGGCCAAAGCAGCAACCTTGACCCCAGAGGAGGATTTTCCATGAAGCTCTCAAAACTTAAATTTCAGGGCCCTCTCACTTGAATGGGCCCTTGTACCTAATTTTATAATCATAATTTGTCCCAATTAAAGCATGTACCTGTTATCTATTTCAGTGTAACAAATTATCACAGACTTAGGGGCTTGAGCCAACACCCACTGGAGCTCACAGTTCTGTAGGGCAGAACCCTCGCCTGGTGCGACTGGGGTCTCTGTCAGGGCCTCAGAGGCTGAAAGGAAGGTGTTGACCTTCATTTACATGGAAGCACCGGGGAAAAAATGCTTCCACAATCATTCTTGTTGGCAGAATGCAGTTTCTTGAGGGTACGACTGAGGTCCCATTTTCTAGTTCAGTGGGAGCTAAGGCAGCTGTGAGTCCTACAGATCTCTTGCATTTCTACTACATGGCCTTTCCGTCTTCAAGCCAGTGATGGTGCATCAGATCCTTCTGGCTGAATCTGAGGTCCTCTCTTTCTTTTTTGTAAATTTTTTTATTTCTTTAATACATTTTATTGATTATGCTATTACAGTTGTCCCATTTTTTTCTCCCCTTTATTCCCCTCCACCCTGCACCCCCACCCCCATCATTCACCCACCTTAGTTCATGTCCATGGGTCACACATATAAGTTCCTTGGCTTCTCCATTTCCTATACTATGCTTAACCTCCCCCTGTCTATTTTGTACCTACCATTTATGTTTCTTATTCCCTGTACTTTTTCCCCCATTTTCCTCCCCCTGCCCCCTCCCTGCTGATAACCCTCCATGTGTTCTCTATTTCTGTGAATCTGTTCCTGTTCTAGTTGTTTATTTCATTTTTGTTTTTGTTTTTGTTTTTTTTTTTAGGTTCAGTTGTTGACAGTTGTGAATTTGTTGTCATTTTACTGTTCATGGTTATGATCTTCTTTTTCTTATATAAGTCCCTCTAACATTTCATATAATAAGGGCTTGGTGATGATGAACTCCTTTAACTTGACCCTATCTGGAAAGCACTTTATCTGCCCTTCCATTCTAAATGATAGCCTTCCTGGATAGACTAATCCTGGATGTAGGTCCTTGCTTTTCATGACTTTGTATATTTCTTTCCAGATCCTTCTTGCTTGCAAGGTTTTTTGTGGGTTGTTTTTTTTTTTTTTTTTTTTAGAAATCAGCTGATAGTCTTATGGGAACTCCTTTGTAGGTAACTGTCTCCTTTTCTCTTGTGATTTGTAAGATTCTCTCTTTATCTTTAATCTTGGGTAATGTAATTATGATGTGCCTTGGTGTGTGCTTCTTTGGGTCCCACTTCTTTGGGACTCTCTGAGCTTCATGAACTTCCTGGAAGTCTATTTCCTTTGCCAGATTAGGGAAGTTCTCCTTCATTATGTTTTCAAATAAATTTTCAATTTCTTGCTCTTCCTCTTCTTCTTCTGGCACCCCTGTGATTCGGATGTTGGAAAGTTTAAAGTTGCCCCGGAGGTTCCTCAGCCTCTCCTCATTTTTTTGAATTTTTGTTTCTTCATTGTGTTCTGGTTGAATGTTTATTTGTTCCTTCTGCTCTAAACCGTTGATCTGAGTGCTGGTTTCCTTCTCTTCACTCTTGGTTCTCTTTGTTTCACTTTGCATAGCCTTCACTTTTTCCTCTATTTTGCCACCATATTCAACCAATTCTGTGAGCATCCTGATTACCAGTGTTTTGAACTCCGCATCTGATAGGTTGGCTATCTTTTCATCACATAGTCATATTTTTTCTGGAGCTTTGATCTGTTCTTTCATTTGGGCCATATTTTTTTTGTCTCAGCACTCCTGTTATATAGTAAGGGGTGGGAGCCTTAGGTATTCGCCAGGGTGGGGCAGCTCACATCCCTGGGTTGTGGCATTGTCTGTGGGGGAGGAGTCCAAGAGGTAACAATGCCACTCGCTTAGCTCTTGCTGGCTTTTAGTCACTTCCTCTGCTACCCACAATCAAACTGGGCCCTTCTGGTGCTGATTCCCAGTCAGGTGGTTTTGTGTAGGTTCTAGGACCATCTGGGTCTCTCCAACAAACTTTCCTGAGAGGCTGGGAGTTTCTCCCACCACCACAATCCCCAGTTTATTTCAGTCAGAGATTTTGAAGCTTTATTTCCCTGCATTGGAACCCTGGATTGTGTGGTCTGTCCACCCCAGGCTGCCTTTCTCTGCCCTTCCTACCAGTCTGGATGAATGTTTTTTCTTTAAGTCTTTGATTATTGGTCTTCCATACAGGTCAGTTTTCTGGCAGTTCTGGTTCTTTTTTGTTTTTAAATGTGTTGTCCTTCTTTTGGTTGTGTAAGGAGGCAAAGTATATCTACCTACACCTCCATCTTGGCTGAAACTCTGAGGTCCTCTTTCTCACCAACTGGAGAAAACTCTGCTCTTAATGGACTCATGATTAGGTCAGACCCAGCCATATTATCTTCCTATCTTAAAGTCAATGGTGTCATATAACAATCTAATCATAGCTGTAAAATCCATTATAGTCACTGTCCCAAGGAATATGCATAGCATGCAAACGAGAGGGGTGGGAAGTCTCAGTGGGCCAATTTAAAAAATCTTCCTACCATGCTGTAGAAGCTTCAGGACCCACAAAACTGGGATCTACCTTTACCTGATCCCCTTGATCTTAGAAGCTCCCATTTGGACCATTTAAATAGCTTCAGGTTGATCTCGGAACTTTAGTCTTTTTCAGATTCAATGGCTCAAAAATTCATCATGCCCTTCTTCCTAATAACCTATAAAGAAAATCAAAATGGAGCTGGGCATGCAAGGTTATGGTGGTCACCTGTTGGTTTTTCTGGAAACAACTCTCTTTCTTGATTAATAGCCCCTTGGTTTCTCTTTCCTGTCAAACTCCTCCCATTTTAAGCCTGTGTGGTTCAGAAAAGGGTCTCATCTCCCACCCCAAGGATGAGCAAATCATGTTTATTTGATCAATTCATGACCTTCTCTCCTTTTGATCTTAGTGCTTAGTGTCTGGATGTTTAAATGACCCAAGATGGCCCAAGATAGATTGGTGTAAGCTGCCAAAAAAGAGCTTTTTTCTTTTCCACTGAGGCTATAAGCAACAAGAATGATGTGCCTGGAATTAAAGGGTTAATCAGTGAAGTCTAAAAATGAAGAGAGCCCATAAGAACAGCCCTGAGAGAAAATAGAAGTGGTCCTAATTATGTCATTTGAGACTTTTGATCATACTGAGCCTGAAGTTACACTACCTTTGGACAAATTAATTGATTTCTTTTTCATTTAATTTCTCCATCTATTCATCTATCCATCCATCCATCCATGCATGTAAGCATTCATTCATCCTTTCATTCATTCTTCTTTCTTTGAAGCTGTTTGGTATTGAGTTTCTGTCCCTTATAATCAAAAGACTAACAGATGGTCCCATAGCCAGTATCTATCTCACTCTTTCATTCTACGTTCTCACAAGTACAGTGCTACCCACCCCCACCCCCCCGTCTTGCCCATTCTCCAGCCAGACTGAAATGTCATTCCTCGACTTTCGCCTTCACTCATGATACTTCCCTTCCCTGACATATCCATCTTTTTCCTGTGTTCATCCACATGGTGCTCAGCTCAAATGACATCCTGTTCTTGACATCTTATCACCTTCCTCTGGCCTCATTAAGAGTTAATTTTGTCCATTTTTTGACTCTCAGAAGATTTTGTCAGTACCTACCTACCTTCTAGTCCTACTCCCTTTTGCCTGCTCTCAGTTGGTCCCACAGACATCCCATCCCGACGTGTAGCATACAATCCATGACTAGTTAAGTGTGTATGTGTTTCGGAGTGGGGAAATCTATCACTATTTGCATTCTAAGATAAAAGGAACAGAGGTTCAGGGAGGTAAATTAGACCAATCTGAAACCAAAATCTACATTCTTAACTGCTGTAAAGTCTTTCATTTAATTATCATCTTACCATTAATACTGTTATTAATATTAAGAATAACTAAACATTACCACACACTGAGTCTTTGCCTTGCAATGTGCTAAGAAGTAATTTAAATAGATTACCTCTTTCAATCTTTAAAACAATCTTCTAAGACAAACGCTAACATGCTGTTTTATAGGTGAGGAAACTGAGTCCCAGAGAGGTTAAATGATTGCCTAAGGTCACAACTAAAATTTGAGCCTAATTATCCTTTCAGGAGCATTTCTCTTGGCTACTACATTTGCAAATGCTTGGCCAGAGAGGGAGAGAAAGAGAGAGGCACTGAACTTGAAACTTGAACATGCTGTGCATTCAACCTCAGACACCCCTTACAGTAATGACAAGAGGGCTCAGAGAATGAGTGAAAATGCCCAGCCAGAGGCAGCATCCCCTCCTCCATCCCTTTCCCAAGAAGACCACTGTTCCTTGATCCAAAGCAATACCTGGGCCAAAATCTCCATTTTTCAATCACCTACAGTCTGGACTGTGTGTTTAAACAGGTTTTTTCTTTCCTTTTTTTTTTAATTGGAAGAGAGCTTTAAACACTTTGAAAGTGGCCTCAGGGACCAGATCACAGCATGCTCTGCATCCCCTCCTTTTGAGGCAAGCTTTCCTGCAGCCACATTGCAAGCTCCGTTTTCAATTACAAAAGCTTGTTTGAACAAGGACTGTCACAGAGGCTGTTCAAATAGGCTTTTGTAATTGAAAAGAAGGAAAAACAAAAGATTTCTAACCTTCGAAAGCCAAGGTGGGAAGTAGCTGGTCAGACAATTGTGGAACCAAAATGGCGAGGACAGTAGGGGATTGGGGATAGCCAAAGAAGCCGCTGGGGCTGTTCTGAGTGGGCTGAACCATAAATGGAATAAGAGCATAGAACCTGGTTCAGCATCAGTTCTGATATAAAAGTTGGAGGACTGGAATCTGATAGCTGGAGGGGACAGGAACATGAACAGAGGTAGCAAAGTAGAATGAGTCTCACCAACGGTACCTAAGGAAAGTGTCATATGATTAGATGACCATTTATAAATGGTATCAAAAAGCCAGCAGTGCCTAGAAAAAGAAAAGTACTTTATTTTTATTTTTTTGTCAATATTTGGAAGTTCATCAAGCAAAAAGTCTGAGTTTGGTACATGTGCATATTTAACTTTTAATATTGATTATTTTCACACTTGGAACTCTCTAGGGCTCTGTATAGAATTTAGTAACATTGTTTTGTTTTCACTATATATTTTCAGAAAAATAATAACTTCAAATTTAAGTAAATTTCAGTAAAAATTAAACCAGTTATTTAAATATTACATGCATGATAGAGCTATCGTATTAAAATACAGGAAAAAAGTTATGCTGGTACTTGGATACCACAGAGACAAAGAGATTGAGGAAAACCAAATTTGGGGGCACCGGTTTGGCTGCCGAGAGTTTGGGTGATAGAGTGAATGCATGCATTCACGTCCCAGTTTACCACATACTAGTTTACCTGGAGTACATAAATCTCCATTCTTCCTCTGCAAAATGAAGCTAATAAAAGTACCTAACTGAAGAGGTTGCTTTGAAGATTTACAAAATAAGCAGTCACTTGGTAACTCTTTTTATATTATTGTTGTTAAAAATAAGATTACCATTTAGCCTAATGTTTCTCAAACTTAAATAATGCATGGACGCCCTTTAGAGAGAAAGCAATTCTCATGAATCTGCAAGATGGATGAAAATTTTTGCAGACCTCAAGCATATGGCTAAGGAAGGATCTAATCTGTAAACCATAGATCCAGGCATTGCAAAAATAAAAAGTAAAGAGATTGAGGTTTAAGTGATTTATTCAAGGTCACACAACTAGTGATTGAATCAAAGCCATACTAGAATCCAAATCTCCTTTATTAAATGGGCTACAGACAATCTGGGGTGAATCTGTCCTGCTCATTATGGCACTTCTAGCATCCCTATTTCCTTCTCCCCTACACAAAATTCCAAAAGCAGTCCCAGTCAAGGTAACAACCCAAAATTTTACCACACATTTCCAAAGATGCCTGAGAGTCGTGGCACCTTGCCCTGATTAAAAACCTGCAAATGTCCTTGTTCCTTTTCCAACTGGCTTCCACTCTATTGGCCATCAGTGTTTCAGATATAAGATTCCTAGTGAAAGATGTGTGGGTGAGCTCAGGCAGTAGATTCGAGTGGACCTGGGTCCTGCTGAAGTGTCATATGGTTAATGATATGCATATTGAATGTCAGAGAGCATTGGATTCCTAAGGATGCCATTCGCATGCTTTCACCTCCCTCTTTTCACTGGGAAGGATAACACTATAGCTTGGAATGACCTGATATTGCATAATGGCTTGCCTTTGTTCCTCCACTTCTCAGCTCATTGAATTATAATTCCACCCCAAATAAGCAGGGCCCCCATTCTTACAGTCCCTCTCCCCAGGTTAACAGGACAATAGGTAGAAAAGGTACAGAATACCTGATGCATACATAGTCTATGAATAACTGAAGGAAAGATGAGCATGACTCATCAGAGTCTTAGAATTTCAATTTGTGGAAGTGAGCACTGCCTGACAGCTGAAAGATGGCCATGCAGAGGCCCGTGCTGTTGAGGGGCAAAGAAAACTCCTCTTGCCAGAAAGAGGGGGGCAGGTAGGCCTGAGAGACTGAGAAGGACATGTGATTTTCCTGTGCCTGACTTCTCCTTCTCTCTCTCTCTCTCTCTCTCTCACACACACACACACACACACACACACACACACACACACGAAATTCACCATTTCAACCATTGTAAAGTATGCAATTCATTGGTATTTAGTACATTCAAACTGTTGAACATTTTCATCATCCCAAAAGGAAACCCGATACCCACTAACAGTCACTCCTCATTCTTCCTTCCTCTAAGCCTCAGGCAACCACTAATCTATTTGCTGTCTGTATGGATTTTCCTATTCTGGACATTTTATATAAATGGAGTCATATAATATGTAACCTTTCATGTCTGGCTTTTTCTACTTGGCATAGTAACTTCAAAGTTCATCCATGTTGTAACATGGATTAGTGTTTCATTCCTTTTTGTGACTGAATTAATATTCTACTTATATGGATATGCCATGATTTTGTTTATCGGTTCATCAGTGGATGGACACCTGGGCTGTTTCCACCTGTTGACTATTGTGAACAATGCTGGTGTGAACATTCCTGTGCAGGTGGTAGGGACCACTGAACTCAATGGAAATTTGCCTGCGAAGGTGAGGGGTCTGAAGACGTACTTATAAGAGGCAAGTTTGGATGTGGAGAGAGGGACAGCAGGATGTCATGAATGACTAGCTCCTGTGGGAATCTGTGTGGAGGGCATGAGATGGAAGTAAAGTCGGCACCAACTTAGGGTACTCCATTGTGGTTTTGCCTAAAGAAAACTCTTGTCTTTACTGTGCTCCCAGTCTCTGCAAAGGAGACTCTTCAGCCAGACATTGCTCTCTAACATCTGGGACCCATGGAATCATCACAGTCCTGGAGAAGGTGGACAATAACTCAAGTCATAAGCTGTGGTAAAAACTGTGAAGGTGGACTCACTCGATCAGGATGTTCCTGGGATGGTGGGAAAGCCAGGGAGGTCTCTGAGGGTCCCTAAGGGAAATGCAGGAGGGCATGATGGTCAAGAACTAGCTCTGAAGACAGGGTATCTGGGTCTGAAGTCATAGTCAGCCACTTCAGGTGTCACTTCAGGTATGACTTCAGGGTAGATGCTCCAATCCCATGTGTCCCCTACCTCTATCCCCTCTCCCTAGGTGTTTGCTTGAGCTGGAACCTATATAGAAAGACCTTGCTACTCATTAGCAATCCATAGCTCCCTTCTCACTCAGTGGGGTGTCTCACAGTCTTATTCTGAGGGTTCCCTAAAGCCCCCCTTGAGCCATACTTGAGGCTCACAGACCAGCTTAGTGAATTATAGAAGAGGAAGTTCAGGGAGGAAGACTTCCCTCCCCCCCCCCCCCACAGCCATAGTGCTCTTCTTCTCCCTTTTTGTTAATTTAGAGTTCATTATTTTTCTTATTTAAATTGTAAATTTCCCTTCCTTGGAAGTCTCATCTAAACTGCCCCATTACTGCGACATTAGCAACCATTTCCCCTCTGGTCACAGATTTTCTGATCGTTCCTGTGCATCACTGGGTACAGAGCAAAATTATCAGCTGCTCCAGCAAGCAACTAGAGAGGTTAATGTGGAAACCATCTGAGGTCTCACTGGGGGGCCTCTGGGAAGAGGCAAAGGGAGAGCACTGACTGAGCCCATCTCTGTCCCCACTCTCCTGCTAGAGCCAGCAAGGAAAGAGGAGCCAATCTCTTCCACCAAACTCGGGGGTGCATCCAGGAAAGGAGGCAAGGTGCCCCTGTCTGCCAAGCCCAGTGGTTGCCATCTTTCAAAGGCTTGAATATTTTACACTTCCTTCTGTGGCTGGGCTCACGTGCAGAAAGGAGCAAAATCGCCCCTGAATTCCAAATTTACTTTAAGTAATTAAACTCATTTATTTCCATCTGAATATACTATGGGGTTGGAGGAGTTTATAGAAATCTGGGTAAGGAGAATTCTAAACAGATAAATAAATTACATAGGGGTGAGGCAATTACCAATAGAAATGGGAAGAAATGGCCTAAGCCAGCCATAGCTTTCTGCCAGAGAGGGCTGGGCCCTCTACAAGGTGGACACCTCTCACCTGAGTCTTGTGTCCAGAAAGGAGAGTGAATGTGCTCTCAGGAGCACTTGTCAGGCCTGGTGGGTGGGGACTGTTCTACCCTGAGCCAGACAGAAACTTCCAGTGCATTATCTTTGCTCTAACAAACCTGGGAATGGGCAAGATCTCTCCTTAGCTGGGTCCCCTCTGCCTGCTGTATCTCTTTGTTTCCTACCTCCTATTCTTCTTTTCCCATTTTCTCATCCCCCTCATTACCCAAAATAACAGCAACAGAAATTGTCACTATTATCAATTGCCTCATCAATATCAATGATTGGCTCCATCTCAAAATCAATTTCATATTGATGGCCTTCATTGGTCCTTCTATGTCAATAAGACTCTTTTCCCCTCTAAATGCTCTCTTTACCCGCTTCTCCTCTCTTTCCCCCAACAAGGGATTATTGCTTTTAGGGCACAGGATCTGAACATTTGAGTTTGTAAAGAAAGATATTCTTCTAGAGAGGAAGGATGAGACACAGAAAGGTCCCTGTCATATCAGTAATTATCAGAAATTCCATTAAGAACTGGAACAGGACCAGAGTGCCTGCTTCTCAGTTGTCCCTCAAACCCTACTGCTTAGTATGATCTTTCTACTCTCTGAGAAGCAAAACATGATACCTGTATCCTAACAGGTGCTCAGCAATATTTATGGAATTGCATGGGATTTGGAGGACCTAAGTTCAATTTTTGCTATCACATCCTTAGATGGAGGTGAATGAGAACCGATGGTCCCCATTCTCCATAGGGTTTCCTGCTCCACATCACAAAGGGAAAGGGAGAAAAGATTCCTTCTTGTCATGTACATAGTCATACGCCACCATTACAAATATGAGTGTACAACTCCATTGGGCAGGAAATATCTGTGCTTTTCCACTAAGTTCATTGTGTACCTATTTTTTCTCTTTCAAATGGTTTTGAAAATTCCAATGTTTAGCAGGAGTTTTCAACCAAAGCCCTCCTAAAGGGCATTATTTATTCCTGATCCCACACTGACCTAACTATCTAGCAAAGGTCTGCTACCTCAAGGATCAGGAACTTACCTGAACATTCATCTTATCTCCAGGCTGGCCTCCTCATCTGAAAAGGGCTTTCAGTTACCCTTGGAAAGGACACTCCTTCCCAGGGCCGGGCACAGAGCTATCGGTCTGGCCATGGTGATAGGACAAGGGAACTGGTCAAGACCAGCATGGCAACACTCAAAAAGCTGTGATTGGTTCCTCAAAAAGTTAAAGAATTATCACATTACCCAGCAATACCCAAAAGAGTGGCAAACCTAGACTCAAAGCAAATACTGTACACAAATGTTCATAGCAGCACTCTTCATAACAGCCAAAGAGTAGAACTAGCTCAAACGTTCATCAGCTGGTGAGTGGATAAACAAAATGTGGCCCATCCACACAATGGAATATTATGTCTCCGTGAAAAAGAATAAAGTACTGACCCATGCTACAACATGGATGAAACTTGAAAGCACGATGCCCAGTGAAATAAGCCAGCCACAAAAGGACCAATATTTCGGTATGATTCTGTTTGCACGAAATATCCAAAATAAGCAAATCTGTAGAGACAGATATAGATTAGTAATTGACAGGAGCTGAGGGAGGGGAAAAGAGGGAGTAAGTCTTTATTGTGTATAGAGTTTCCCTTGGGGGTGATGATATGTTTTGAAACTAAATAAAGATGGTGGTTGCACAACACTGTGAGTGTGTTAAATACTCCTGAATTGTATGCTTTAAAAGTTAATTTTGTATTATGTAGGTTTCATCTCAATTAAGAAGAAAAGCTGTGATCTTTGCTTTGGGCTTTCATTAGGGTGACCACATAATTTATTTTCCAATCTGGGATATATGAGAGGGTTTTTAATAATTAAATCAGGGCAACAAGCATTAACCAAACTTCACCAAAGTGTCAGCAATTTCTACATTATTTCTACACATTCAGATGACATGAATGAACATCTCAACTAATTTTCTAGGTCCCTGCAGGTATCAGGTGAGAGGCAATAGGTTAAAACTGCTCCAGCTCTCTGGCATCAGAAATGAGGCACACAGGTGTTCGCATCCACTGTTTGCTCTGCCTGGAGTTCCCACCTGCTTTGGGCACTTATGGCAGCACCAGCCCTGGGAGTCTGAACAAGAGACACCTGCCCTGAGAAGACTCCCTGACGTCCCAGGCAGAGCCAGGTGTTGCTTTTTTGTTCTCATTTATTGCACTTATCACTGTAATTGCACTTTTGCCTCACCCTCCTGACTATCATCAAGTTGAGGACAGAAAAGACATCTTGTTCAATTTGCAATCATAATGGCCACATTGACACACTCGAGTAACTCTGGTGAACTGACTGTATTAATCTCAGTTGAGATGGGAAATGCATATGGCACATTCCTTCATTTAACCGGCTTTAACTGACCACCTATTACCTGCCAGGCATTGGTGATAGTCTGTGTGGGACTAGGTGAGCATGATCTCTGATTTGAGTTTCCCATGGCCCAGTGTTGGAGGAAAAAGGTAAAATTTCTATTTTGATAAGAAATACAGAGAACTGTAGGCTGCTGTTGACTGGCCTGAGTGCATGGGATGTGGGATTTGACCTGGTTAAGTAGGGGGTCTTTGAAGGGTGGTGATCAAGCTGAGCTCTGAAGCCTGAGGAGGAGAATCTGTGAGATGGGAGAGTGTCACAGGCAGGAAGAAGAGATAATGCAATGAAAAGAGATCTATCTAAGCAACTGAGAAAATGTTAGTGCAGCTGGAAGAGAGAGGAGAGAGGAGGGGGAGGGGGAGGGGAGAGGTGAAGTAGGAGAGAACCAAGGGCTGGACCATACAGTGAGAAGTCACTTTAAATAGGGAAATGTCGCTCCAGATCTTTCTGGCTACCCTTTCAAAATAGATTAGAAAATACCTGTGAGGGACCAGGTAGGAAAGCAAGAGGGAGGCTAAAGCAGGTATCCAGGTGGGAGGTGATGGTGTCATGGAGCAGGGATCATGGATCATCTCTGTACTGACACTATTTCTCAGCTCCCAGGAGAAAGAAAGCAGGATGCCCCTATATGTGTCCAGTGCCTTCCGAGGTTACCTTGGACTTCCTCACATCCTACCAGCACAGTGGAATTTCGCTGCCAGGCAGAAGTTACCCAGGGGATGTTAGGTCTTCTTCCTCCAATCAGTGAGTTTTTCTCTCTTGACTAACAGGATGTCATTTCCCATTCTCTCCCAGCTCAGTCCAGGAGTTGTGCCTTCCAGAAGTTAACCTAATAAGGCAACGGCCCCGTGGAGGCAGCAATAAGCAGCTTAGCATGGAGGGCTGGTGCTGACCCGGCAGCTTTCTTACCTGACAACCACTTGTGGAGCTTACGAGAAGGGAAAATTAGAATTATCTCTTCCTCATGGGAGATCACCCTCTTGTTTCCTCAGACATTAGTTCCAAGGCCAAGATGTAGTGAGGGATTCAGCACTTCCGAGTTTTAAAGGGGAAATGCTGGGAGTCAGCATCCCAGGCTCCTACAAAAGCATAATGCTGATGGTAAACAGTCTTAATTTAGATAGAAGTCATGGTCAAGTAGAGGCCTCTCCCCTAAGATTTCGCTCTGAGCTTATTCTTATAAGTGAAGAGCTGGGGGAAGGAGGAAGAGAAAGACGTGAGAGAGAAAATGAGCCAGGAACATTGAAACTAAGAGAACAACATCCCCTGACAAGTGAAAAGGGAATTAGGAATGATCAGGGCTGTTAGGGATAAAGTCACGTGGCCTTCTGTGGTGATGAAGAAAAAGTAGTTCTTTCACCTGTGCTGATTGCCCAATGATCAGAGAGCCAGTTCAGACAGTGCACGGATTATTAGACACAGTTTCCTACTTCCAGCTGTCCAATGCCTTCCATGTGTACTTGAGATAGAGCGTAAAACTTAAACAGGGTCTGAAGAGTCCCGCACAATCTAATCTCATATCTACCAGGGGGCAGCCATAATCGGCGCTTTGACGGCTGGTGAGGTAAGTAGACAACTCCTGCCAAGCCCGCTATGTGCAGTCACAGGGCAGTGCACTGAACAACTAAGCAGCATCATTTCCAGTGTGGTCATTAAGGATTTGATTATGATGACAATTTGGAGTGGGGGGTTATCCCAGGGACCTGTATATGTTATCTTCCTAAAACTTCTCTGATCACCTACTAAAACGTATTCCCTGTTATTCTCTATCATATCTTATTTATTTCTTTTATGGCACTTAGTGCAACCCGAAATTACACATAGTGCTTATTTATTTACTTTTTTTGCTTGTCAGTTTTCCCCATTAGAATGTGAGCTCCATGCAGGCAGGGGACCTTGTTGATTTTCTGCACTCTCTCTTCTCACCCCTAAGGAACAAGTAGACCTTCTATTCTTTGATGGCCTAAAAAAAAATGGACATCACTAAAGTCCAAGCACTGAGTGGTACTTTGGTCTCTGGATGGTTTCAGCCTGCTCCAGTATCACAAAATATGAAAAGGATTCAACATCCACTTGAGTCACCTTGACTCTGTCCAAACTGTGTGGAAGCAAAGGGATGGAAACGGAAAGTACAAGCCAAATCCGTGACGATCTTGCCCCCTCAGGATCCATGAATTCATAAAGAATGCAATAAAATGGTCCATTTCCATTCCAGACACTTAAAGAAAGAGAATGGACAATAAACAGTGGTGTTGTGGAAGCATCTAAGAAAGGCTTCCCCACATCCTGGTGTTCACGTTCTATAGTAACCCCCTGCCCTGAAGTGTGGACTCAACCCTAATGACTCACTGAAACTGAATAGAATACAGCAAAAGTTAGGGTATGCCACTTCCAATATTAGGTTATAAAAAGACTATGGCTTCCAACTTGGTTCTCTCTCTCTCTCTCTCTCTCTCTCTCTCTCTCTCTCTCCTCTTCCCCCTCCTCCTCTCTCTGTCTGTCTCTTAGCACTGGCTGCCTTGTTGTGAGGACACTCAAGAAGATGATATAGAGAGAGGTCCCCATTATGAGGCTGGCTGACCAACAACTTACATGAGCGAGCTTAGAGGCAGATCCTCTGAGGTCTGCCAATAGTTATTAGGTTGGCCAAAAAGTCTGTATGGTTTTTTTCCATAAAATAAAAGAGACATTTTTCATTTTCACCAATAACTTTATTGATTTGGATATTTTGAGTATGTCGGCTATCTCCCACATGGTAGAATATTGATTATTCTCAATTAATCTCTTGGTTTAATCACTATCAGCTTCAACTTGTCTACCTGACCATGGAGCATTATCCAGCGAGAAATCTCCAGCACGAAAGTTCACAAACCACTTTTGACACATTCAATCAGTCATAGTACCTTCTCCATACACTGCACAAGTCTTTTTATTTTTTGCATTTCAGTTGAGCTTTTGCCTTTCTTAAAATAATAAAGCATAACATGCCAAAATGTTGTGTATTTTCTTCCATCTTCAGTATTAAAATAGCTATACAAAAATTCACCAATTTTGATAAGATTTTTAATGCATGCTGATATGACAGCTGTCACAATACCATCTAACAAAATTGTTTCAAATGAAGTTAAAAACAACTAAGCGCTACTACAGCCATTTCACCTTAAAAAACAAATGAACTTTTTAGCCAACCCAGTACATTACTGCCCCTGGAAGTGGACCCTCCTACTGCAGTCTGGCCTTCAGGTGAGACTGCAGCCCTGACTGACAGCTTGCCTGCAACCTTGTGAGAAACCTCAAGCCAGGGTCATGCAGCTTAACCACTCCCTGATTCCTGACCCACAAAAATTCTCGGACAAAAAATATGTTTTAAGATACCAAATGTTGGGATAATGAGTTACAGTAGTAGACAACTAATATCCCTGGGAAGACCTCTTCTAGGCACTGCTGACACAGAATGAGGATAGTTTCCCACACTCTTCTTGGATGTTTCAGGTCTATGACTTCCTTCTGCCCTGGCCACCATCATCAGATGAAAAGATAACAGGGATCTCATTAAAATTGGGAGTTAATGCCTCTACCTCTGAGTCATACAGACCTGGGTTTGACTCTGCCAACACAAGGTCAGTTGCAAGGAACAACTAAGTACCTTATCATCTCTTAACCTTGATTTCCTCATGAGTGGAGTGGGGGGAATGGCAGGATCTACCTTGTCCACCTCTGCACTGGTGTAAAAACAGAGTAAACACACTCAAAGTGCTCAGCATGGTGCCCAGCACATGGTAGGTACTGACACAATGTTAGGTGTTATTTTTATCCTTTCTTGGGTCATCAGTAAAGGTCAGATGCAGAATCCTTGGAATTTTGGCCATGTTATGAGAATAGTCAGGTAACTCTTGAGCCAGAACCTGATCATACACCTGGGTAAGTTCAAACAAGCTCATACATGGGGTAAAGGAAGCAGTAAATAAATAACAGGGATACACAAGATGGTGAGTATGTGTGTGCTTTTCTACTTATTAAGGTGGGTCACTCTCTTCCTTATAGTACCTCCATGAAGCTCATGTCTAGACAAGGAAAGAAAAGCCAACAAATAGCTACAAAGTGTAGCTCAGAAATGTTGAAGGACTTGCCTAAGGTGACATGCTTGGCAGCGCTAGTGTCTGAACTTAGACTTGGTTCTTATGACAGCAAATAGGTGCTTTTCCTGAGTTGTTTAATTCCTTTACAAAGTTGGCCACTGAGCCAGTGTCCTGCTTCCCCTCTATGTCTGAGTTCTGAGGCCAGAACAGGACAAGCCCCTGACACTTTCCCCATGGACCTATCCCTTTGTTAAACTTTTTCCTCAGAACTTCACTTTCATTGCCAAGCCAGGTCTCCTAATCTTGTGTCAACTCTGCCACCTCTAATTAGTTCACTGTAATTATTTTTCCTTAACAAAGGAGATAAAACCAATCATGACATCTTTTTGTAAGCCTTCCAAGAGTCATGCTTAAATTACTGCACTGATTTGAAAACCCCAGCAAGCAAATAAGAAATAATTATTCTTTTATCTGGGTTGTGGCTGATATGTTCCCAGATACCTGCTAACTTCTGGTACAAAAACAAGAGGTCACAGGCAGAAAATGACTTTGTCATGAATCTTCCTACTGCAAATTTGTGACATGGAGGGGGCTGATGTGAGAGAGGAGGAGGGAGAGAATCGGTGACATCTCAAAAATGTCCACAAACCACACTGTTCTCAGTGTAGACTCCAAATATGATCAGTGCAAAGCTGACATCTGGTCAACTCTTCCCCAGGAAGGGCAAAATGTGTGTGCTTCAATGGGGTGCAAAGAGAAAGCAAAGGCTAATGTTGATTATGTATTCACTATAGGCTAAGCACTATTCTAGGAATCTGAAGTGTTTTGCCTCATTTAATCACTATTATAGCTGAGAGGAGATTGTCAGCATGCCCATGACATGGATGAGCAAACCGAGGCTAAATAACTTACCCAAAGCCACAAAGTCAGCAAATGGCAGAGATGGGTCTGGAGCTCTTACCCTAAATTGCTTGTTCTTTCCATCAATCTCCAGTCTAGGTAGCACCTGACTGGGGAGGTGAGGATGGAAGAGGAGGTGGGCCCTTGTTTTAAAGGGTCTCCTTGAAGTCAATCCTCTCCCCATAAAGATACCTCAGTACCTTCCTCAGAAGTCCTAAATGGGATTACGCACACAGTGGAGGGACTGATGCATTGAAGGCACTAGAAGCACCAGCTCCTCTGCTGTCTGACCTTCTTAGGGCAGAAAATAAACACATGCCCAATGCTGTGGGGCTGGAGAGTGAGAGACTAAGATGGTGCCCCAGGGAACCCGTGCTTATCGCAATAGCAGAGGTCTCTGAAGATATGGCTGTGGCACAAGATAAGGGAAACAGGAACTTGAGTGCCTCAGATAGTCCACAAGTATCCAGCAAAATCCTCATCAGTGACAACTCTAGAGTCAGAACAGAGGATGAAAGTACTTTTTAGGGGGTGGTGACAGATGGTGGAGTCCACATGTGAGGCCACAGAGAACAGGGTGACTCTACACAGTCCAAATGATAAGACCCCTTTCTGCCAACTACCTCAACCCTAACAGTCTATCAAATGATGGGCTTTTGAGTTTCTATTCTCCTAGAAGTAAATGCTGAGTCAAAGATATAAGCACAGTAGTTTCTTTATGGGGTGATTCAAGTACAGGAGGTGGGGAAAGAGACATACTTGCATTATTAGGCAGATTACCACTGTGGGTAATTGGAGCTTGACCCCTCTGGGGAACCCTGGGAGCCAAGCTCAGAGTTATCCTACCCAAAGGGCAGGGGATCCAGGGTATTTGTATACTAACTTCCATCTGTCATGGAAAAGGGAGCCCTTCTACAGGGAGTTAATTTGCCAGGACTTCCAGCCTTCTCTGCTCACACAGGAACTCAAGTGGCTCCAGAGGGGAAAAAAGAAAAGAAAAGGAGAGAGAGAGAGAGAGAGAGAGAGAGAGAGAAATATATATATATATATATATATATATTTAAAATGAGGCAGAGACATAGATGCTGCTAGCTGAAAGATGGGTCACTATGCACCCCAATAGTAAGGACAAGAGCAGGGCATTGATGGAGGGACAAACTCATAGGCTGGCAGTCCCTCTCCTCTGATCAGCAAGGTAACCTGGAGGCTCCTTCCCTTCCTGTGTTAGCCCAGCCCTCACTCAGGATTATCATCTTCTACAATCTGTTAATCAGCCTCCAGGCATCCTGAACCCACCCTACAAGTTACCTCACCTCCTCCTGCTCAGAAAAGACATTCATGGCTGCCATTGTCAAAACTTTCCTCTGCTTGAAGGCACAGGGATGGACCAATTGTTCTGAGCTGAAGAGGGATGACTTCCAGTCAAGGAGACTTTGACTCCTCTTATAGACCATGCCTCACTGAGTTGGGAGAAGCTATGCAGCTGAGTAGTGGAAACTGTGCCCCACTCTATGTGAAGCTAAGTGGAACTTGTCCCAGGAGATTATTAAAGTCCAGGCCGTAGAGAGGTCGCCACCAACACTACTTCCCTTTAATTCCAAGTGCCTTTGGTGCCCATTCCAGACTGCTGGCATGAAGGGCTTCATAAATCCCTATGGTCAGTTTGGTTTTCAGAGGGTTTGTGGGGGACAAAAACATGTCACAGATGATTTCAGTGCTCTGACATCTTACCAGGGCTGGATTTTTCTCCCTACCTTATTCCATCCTTGATGAATGAGCCACCCAAAGGAGCCTCCCAAAGCAGGCACCCTCCAGCAACTCAACTGCTAAACAGGCCTCAGATGGTAGAGATGCCTGGGGTGGGGGAGGGTTTTGCAGAGTTGAACTCCCTGGTAATATCATTCATGTTATAATCAGAAGAAAAATCCCTTCTCTTGAAGGGAAAGGGATGCATTGGGCACCTCCTTTCCACAAACAGAACAGACCTCCTTTAATCTATGTAATATTGAGCATCTCTCTGAGATTTTGGGGGCTCACCAGTTTTCATTCATACATGCACCAAATTGAAACTAAAATTCTGCAATGTTATGTCACGATTGGGAGTCCTTGGAGGAAATACTGTATAGTAACTAAGAACAAGTCCTCCTGAGCTCAAATCTGAGTTAACACTTACTGGCTATGCCCTCATGCCATTTCCCAAGTGTAATGGGTCCCACCTGTTGGGTTTGTTGTAAGAATTAAATGAGTCCTCATGCACTGGACATGTGTGTGGTTCCGAATCACACAGCATGAACAGGGAGAGTTCCAATTCTTCCTAAATTCTAGCCCACGGAAGGAGACAGTGTGGACCACATGGTTATACAAAGTAGTATATAATCACAAATGTACCGTGTGCTCTGAAGGAAAGCAGTATGGCTCTGTGGGAACTGCTTCAGACAGACAGAAGAGTGTTTGTCTCCTGATATTTAGGGAGATGAAGACATTTAATCTGGAAGATCTTGGCTCAAGGTCATGCACAGTGTGCCAGGCAGGATGGGAACTCCAATTCCTCAATTCCAAATCTCATCCTCTTTCAATTGTATGATATATTCTCACATAAATTACTGGGTCCGTTCATGTCACCCTGAAGCCACTGCAGGTACATAATCTGCAAAGTTTCTAAATTTTGAGAGATTACAAAAATGACCCACCAAATGTATGCATCCCCAAATCCCACTCACCTCAGTAATGGTCCTGGGAAGACTTCTATTCCAAAACCCCCAAATAATGGAGCTCTCATCCTTCCCAAGTGACTCAAATACCTCTCAAAATTAGGAAATCATCCTTTGGGTAGCATATAATTTGACAATGAGCCTTCCTGAATACCTATCAAGGCTTACCATTTGTAGTGGACAAAGCATTTTCTCTTCCAGAGATCTGACCAAGGTCAGACCTTGTGGTGGATGCTGGAGTGAGCCACCAGACCCCCTTCAAGAATCAAGGATTTATTTCCCAGGCCCTGGGAGTGCAGGCAGCAGACAATCCTCCCTTCTCAGCCCTCTCAGGATTACCTCAGCTGAAGGGAGATGCCTCTTTGACACTCAAGCCTTCTTCCTGAGCAGCTCAGGTATAAAAACCTGGCCCCCAGCCCCAGTGCAGAGCAATTCTGAATGGCTGTTCAATCTTCTAGGCACCCCCTGGGCTCAGAGTAGGCTTCTGTTGAGATGACATTGCAGCCCAATTTCTCTCCCTGCTTAAGTCCTGCTTTGTTGTCTTCCCTCCTGCAGGTGTGAGCTCCAGAGATCTTCCTCATAAACTCTTGTGTACACTAACCAACCTGCCACACATGCCCACCTCAGAGGTGTGGTGCCAACTAGAACCCAGGTGTCTACATGCCCAGTCCAGGGGTCCCCCCCATGAAAAAGAACCTTCATCCTTGTACTATTTTCCTAGGGCTACCTAATAAAATACCACAGGTTGGATGACTTAAACAACAGAAATTTATCTTATCACAGTTCCTTCTGAGGGCTGGGAGAGAGTGATATGTTCCTTGGCTCTCTCCTAGATTCTGGTGGTTTGCTGGCAATCTCGAAGATCCTTACAGAAGCATCACCCTGATTTCTGCCTCCATCTTTACATAGTGTTCTCCCGTGTGCATGTCTGTGTCCACATTTTCCCTTTTTATAAAGACACCAGTCATTTCGGGTTAGGGCCCTCCCTACTCCAGTATGACCTCATCTGAACTAATTACATCTGCAGAGACGCTATTCCCAAACATGTATATGTTAAAGTACCAGAGGATAAGTCTTCAATATATGGATTTTGGTGGGACATAATTCTGCCCATATCACTCCTCTTAAGGAAAATAATAATTTAGTGTTAGGTGTCCACTAAAATGCATCAAGCAGGGCCCATGTGTGACCTCTTCTCCTGTCCAAAACATGCTTGGAATTGTGCACAGCATTCTTCCCCATCTGAATCTGGTCAGAGCATCTCATCCCAATGCAGGACTTCAGGTGATTACTGCCCGTCAAAAGACCTGACACAGAGATAAAGCCTATTTATCTTTGATTCAGGGGGGAAAGTGATTAATTCCAAGCAGGAAAATTAGGAAGCCTTCTGAAAGGGGCATTTCAGGAATGTATTTGTTTTCTGAGGCTGTCGTAACAAAGTACCACACAGACATACTGGCTTAGACAACAGACATTGATTTTCTCACAGTTCTGGAGGCGAGCAGCCTGAGATCAAAGTGCCAGCAGGGTTGGTTCCTTCCAAGTCCTCTCTCCCTGGCTTCCAGGGGGCTGTCTTCTCCCTGAGTCTTCACAGGTCATTCCTCTGTGTGGATCAGTGTTCTAATCTCCTCTTCTTATACGGATACCAGTCATATTGGTTTAGGCTCATCCTAATAGCCTTATTTTAACTTCATTACCTCTTTAACTACCTTATCTCCAAACACAGTTACATTCGGTCTTGCCGGGGTTAGAACTTAAACATATGAATCTGGGAGATGGGGACACAATTCAGTCCATAACAGGACAGAGAACATGCCATGGTTTGAGCACAAGGCCTGACTTTTCCCACCCATCTCCACCCCTTCCCCACACTCTGCTTGTTTTCATCATTTTCTCACATCATAAGCTTTTAGCTGGGGGGTTTCCCATATTTCCTGCCCTGAGAACACAGTGAAAAATAGACACTGCCTGAAACAGAACTAGCTCCTAAACACCTCTCCCCAAGTGATGGAGAAGTCTCTGCTAGAAACACGCATCAAAGTCGAGGGGAATCTTTGTATTCCGCTGGCCTGGCTTACAAGGTAAAGTGGCATGCAGATTTCTTATTTAATAAATTCCCACAGAAAATTAGTTTTTCACAGTAGGAAGAATTTCAAGGCTTGCCGAGATGAGCGGGCAGGATCTAATCACTGTTGAGGCTTTGTACATACACCAGGCATTGCCGATCTCTGAATGATCCAATTACTCTGCAGAGGCCCATCTGCCTTACCTGCATACTAATCGTGAGACAGGGGAACAGGAAACACACTGGCCTTTTCAGGAAGCTCCAGATACACATGGCTCCCTTGCTGACCTTCTGCCAATTACATTCATCTCAATTCTATTAGCTCATCTTTTGCCCAAAGGTGACATATGCCCGGCTTAGAGTGTAATGTGCCTCCACCAGCTGCCCCTAGCAAGGGGAGAAGGTACCAGCTTTGGGGGGGAAGGTTGGGTATCAATGGCTTGCACCACCTGAGGCCCCAAATTTGCTTGCCTGTGGTCTCTGGCAATGAGGACTGGTGAATTCAAGAAGGTGCATCCTTCCTGGAGGACGAAGCAATGTCTAAGTTGGCCTACATTTGGTAAGTAGCGGATTTTTTGGAAGGGGACAAAGGGAGATGAAGTGATGAAATGAGGTTGGAGACCTGAGTTTGAGTACAAGTTTTACTATTAGAAGGTGACCTGGAACAGTCAGCTTTACTTTTTTGAACCTCTGAAATCTTGCAGGTAAAATGGGGGTGAATATACTTCCACTGTTGAAATAGAAAGTATTCTAGTCGGCCTGCCCACTCCTCCTTTCTATCTGTTTTTCATCTACCTCTGTCCAAATAGGCTTGTGTTGTTTCAGGGACCAGAAGAGACAGAGGAGCATATGGTGTGTCTAATAAATGGCCCCTTATGCAAATGAGTATCTAACCAGCCATGTCTTTGTGTGGTACAAGTTCTGAATGCTGCAGAAACACCAGGAGGGCAGGGTAAGTTGGGGTGACTTCTCAGAGCAATGTTGGGTCATGAACAAGGGCAGGAGGAAGAATAAAAGGCATCAAGAAATAATAAGAAAAAAGACGTGGAGCGGAAATTATGATGTCATGTATGAATAGGGGAGAGCTACTTAGGTAAAATTAGATGAGCTTTGCCTACATTTTCCAGTAAAGAACATACCACCCCCCAAATACACACACTATATACATATACCCATGATACAGGAAGTAAGTCAGTTCAGGCAAGTCCAAGAGAAGGCCAGAGGCCCAAAGTTCAACCATCAGGGGCTGGCAAGGGGTGCACATGTGTGCGTTGAGGGTGGGGAGTTCAGGATGATTTACCTGAGATGAGAACTCAAAGAGCCAAGGGCGAGGTTAACAGTAGCATCCACTCAACGAGCTTAGGAGTCCGTGTGGGCAGAGCTTACAGGTGATCCCTGGGTCCTGGGGGTCTCTTTGTGACTTATAAGTTTGCCATTCAATGTTTCAAGAGTGACAACTGCATGTCACACCCTGGGCTTGGGGTAGAGGGCAAGAGGGTGGGCAGAAATGGGAGAGAATTTTATGAAGACTTTTTTTTCTCCTACAGTAAAGTGAAGGAAACTTGCTTCAAGGAAAAAAGAGCACAGCGTTACTCTGTGGAAAAACAGAGGCTCAGAGTATTTCAGATTCATGTTCAAACTCCCACTCTGCTATTTGTCAACTGTGGGCCTCATATCTGAGCCTCAGCTTACTCGTCTATAAAATGGGGATATTAATTCTTACTGCTTCTGTTGTATACTATGAATAGATTTCCTAGAATGACGCCTGACTCATAACGGTGAATAATAATGGGTATTTGTCAGTATTTACAGCTTATAATGCAACAGAGTGGGTGTCACTCATTCATTCAACAAATGTCCAAGGAGCCCTGCACATGTCATAGGCACTGTGACATGTATAACTCTTAATGACAATGAAAAGTTATAAGAACCATCAGAAGTACTAGGGGTTATAAGAGTTTAAAGGTAGGACAAGTTATTTCTATGTGAAGAAGGAAGGGTCTCCCTAAAGGAATCTTGAAGAATCATTCATGTTTGGGCTTGGGGAGATGGAGGGAGGGCACTTCCAGTAGAGGTGAGACCATGAGCAAAACCTTTAAGGTGGAGAGCTGAGGATATGAACAAAGGATATTAAAAAGTCCCATTTGGATTGAAGTTTATGATGTGTGAAACAGCACTGTGCAACAAACATTTCTGTGTGATGGAACGGTCCTATTTCTATACCATTTTCAATATGGTAGCCATTAGCTCCATGTGGCCATTGAATACTTCCAATGGGGCTGCCATGACTGAGAAACTGAGTTTCTAATTTTATTTAATTTTAATTAATTTACATTTAAATGTAGTGAGTGGATACCTGTGTCAAATGGCTACCATATTGGCCTGCGCAAGTAAGAAGGGTAATTAGGACCAAGCCATCTGAACAAATGAACTGAGGTCAGACTGTGGAGGGCCTAGGTGTCATGCTAAGAGTTACATTTCACTTTCAGGTCATAGGCCATCGTAGTTCAGCTATGGAAAGCCATTCCTGTTGCAGAGTGCAAGATGAATTCTGAAAGGGGGTGCCAGAGGTGAGAGAATCAGGTTGCCAGAGCCTAAAATTGTTCAGAAGAGCAATAATTAGGACCCTGCCTAAAACGATGAGAATGGAGAGAACAGGGCAGATGTGAAAAATAGCCCCCATGTATACACAGCCATCAGAAGATAAAAGATTGAGAGGGTTGAAGGAGGCAAATGTGACTGAGGGGATGCCGAGATGTGAAACCTAATCGAGATGTGTCTCAGTGTGTTGTGGCACCAGGCACAGGGGACAGAAGAAAGGCTTGTTATCAGATATTTCTGCAGCCAAAGGCAGTGATTACTAAAGAGCAGCCTCTCTGTATCCCATGTGCCTCCCAATAGAACCATGGCACTCTCCTACTGTTCCAGGGAAGGAATTCTCTTTCATTCATTTCCCCAGGTAATCTGAGCTGTGTAGACTTGGCTTTTGAGGTTTGGAGCCTCAGGGTCCTGGAGAGGGCTCCTACAGCTTCCTGGAGATCCTGATGGTGGTTGTGATTTCTGCCAGGGAGAGGAGTCTGATTTGGCATTCCTGGCACTGCCTACATCTCTCATGTCCTTCTCAGAGCTGACCGCCGGGTCCCCAGGAACCCTGCATGATTTGCTAGAGAGTGGTCATTTGTTTTTGTCCTATTAACTTCTTAAAAGGACAGAAATGGATTGCTGGGCTGCAGGGGTGGCCTGGGAAGCATATGGATGAGGAGCTGGCTGCGTGAGGCCAGGAGGGAGGTTAGGATGAGGGGGCAAGGGGGCTGAGGAAGAAACAGAATCTCTGTCTCTTAACTCACATCTACTGAATGAAACTCTTTGCAGAAATGCAGTTGTTTGGGAGTTTCTCTCTATGTCTCTCTCTTTTCCTCTCTCCCTCTCTCTCTCTCTCCCTGTGCCCCAGTTTGGCACATGCTATTCTGTCTGGAAAACATTTTCTATCATCTCCTCCACTCCCTTCATTCACGATTGCATGCATTTATTCATGAGTCAATGAATGTGTTGAGCACCTACTACATGCCTAGCACTGTGTTAGAGTCTGAGTGTACCACAGCGACAAAACAAGATAAAACTTCACTCCCACCCAATAAATCTGGAGAGCAGGGAGAAAGCTAGATACTAATCAGTGAACTGCCCGCAAAAGGTATGATTATGAACTTAGATAATGTTGTTGAAAGAACTCTTGCTAAGCTTTAAGCATGCTCATTCAGATGTCTCTGTGGAATGACCTTTCTGTGCCTCAGTTTCTTTAGCTGAAAATGTTATTGAGACTAGAACCTACATACACTGTGGAGAGGGTGAAATACAAATGAACATGTGGATGCCCAAAAGAGCACCTGCCTCTGTCGGCTACTTTTTTTGTCATTCCTTAGGAAAGTCAAACAGGACAATGGACCCTGGCCTCAGGATCATTCTCTGGGCCAGGATGCCTCAGAGGTTTGATTGGCTCTGTGTCGAAGAAAAGGGTACCCCAGGTCTCTTAGAAACACACCGTGAGTCAGCCTATCCCTGCCTCTCAGGTAGCACAGTTAGAACCTTGCTCTCTAATACACAAATGCTGTTTCCTAAATTCCTGCCCTTCTGGGGAGCTATGAAAAAAACATTTGGAGCTACAAAGCTCAAGCCTGTAACATTCCAGAGTGAAACCAGTGTGCTCAAAGGGAGAGGAGTTAAACCAATTGCAGTAAAGGGCATGATTTATTGACTGTCTCGCGTAGACTATGACCAACCAGCCTGAAAAAAAAAAAAAAATCGGGGGATATCTGTTGAGTCTTCCAAACTGAATAATCTTTTGATAAACCTGCAGTAGAGGTGAAAAGGTTTGTTCCCCTTATCTCAGCCAAGACAGAGGCCCATGCTGAGGCTGGTTGCTTCGTTAGGTGCGAAAGCCTGTCCTTCTCACACAAAGTTCTCCTTTAAATTAAGTGGAGCAAACCACAAGGGTGGCTATTGTATATTTCCCCATGTGCTCTTAACAGATTCAAAAATGATTTTTTTTAAATAATATTGATCCTACCCATGCGCTTCCCAGGAGATAGTAATGACAGAAATATGAAATTAAAGTTTCCATATCTAAGAGCCTTGAAGGAGGCTGGATAAGGATGCAAAGGGAATAAGGCAGAATGGAATCAATGTTCTATGTTAAAAGTGGGTGGGTAGGTTTAAGTGGTGGAGGAGGAGAGAAGAGACTTTTAGTTAAAGATAAGGACTAAAATAGGTTGCAGGGGAAGATTGTAGAGTGCAAGGAGAGGGAGATTTGGGGTGGCTGATGAAAAGGAGAGGAGACTGGGAATTGACAGGTGATGTTTAGGAAGTGTAGTGGATGCTATTGGTGCCTCACCCCAGCCCCCTTGCCCTGCCAGAACATCAGCCCCCAGATGCTGGAGTGCTAGCTGACAATAACTCACTCATCTGCCTTCTCCAAATGGAAACCCCTTCGCCTGAGAGTCTATGCTTACCCTACCCAACCCTGGGAGGCAAAGCTCAGCTAGTGGCATGGGGGTATAAGAAGCCTGGTATCCTTGCCTCAAGATGGGACCAAATTAGTGGTAGCATTCATGCTCTAGAGTCTCCTGTGAAGTCAGTCTGAAACTAGATTCTGGATGAATCTACTTCCTTGCTTCATCTTTTATTTTCCTTATCCTTCTTTCACTTCCCTTGTCTAGAAAGTACTCTCCCAATACATCTCCTAACAAGAATCACTTCTCAGGCTCTTCTTCTGGCGTACCTAAATTGAGACAGGAAGTTTAGTGTGGTGTGTGATGCTATCCCCTCTTCCATGCCCCTTTTCCCAAGAAATCTCAGAAATATAGACTTACATTTTTTTCATTTAGAAATGTACATCTTGGACTGTGATAATATTCTGAGATTGGTTTGAAGGTTCAACAAAACAGTTAAATCACCTTCAGTTTACAGTGAAAGTAGCAATATCTATAATATCTATAATGTATTAAATGCCTGTGTTCTAAGCACTGTCTTAGGTACTTGACACCTGTTATATCCTTCAATCCTCCCAATAGCCCTATAAACTGCCCAGTTTCATCCAATGTTATACATGAGGACATTGACTCTACTAGAGGTACACCAACTTGCCCCTAGTCACATAACATGTTAGTGGCTGAAATGGATTCAGACCAGGTTTTGGCGATTCCAACACCTGTTTTCTGTACAATGGACCACAGTGGCCCTTTCTCCAGCTCAATAAGAATAAAGATCAAGCTGCCAAGTTCTCAGCTCAAAATGGAAATGCAGACTCCCTGAGCCCTGGTATTTCAAGCACGTTCATTTCCTTCTTCAGTCAATGACACAGAGGTTGGCATTCACTAGAGTCCAGCCATGAGTTGACTGAAATCCAGCTCCTACTTCCAGAAGCTCATCTGAGAAATCTAATATCTGAGACAGATAATCTAATGGGCATATGAGTCATCCATTTCTTGGTATTCTCTAAGCTCTAAGTTTGTATTAAGTTAGAAAGACAGGCACCTGGACCATATTATGTTATCTCCCCCCCATGAAACTGCATCAACTAAGTTAAGATTTAACACAATGACTTCAGCATTTACAGCATATGAGGGCAAAAATGTCAACATAAGCAACCTTTTTGTTGGAGACATTGCTTTTCTATTATAACATACCCCTTAAATATGGAGGCAAGGGACTGACTCCCTCTCAGAGCTCAGTGCTTGTATAATGCTCCCTCCTACAGATGAACTTTGTATTCCTTCCTTCCGTGCAATATAGATTCCATGACCCAATAGGTTTCTCATTTTGCCTTTGCTGCCAGGAAGCTCAAAGATAAAGACACTCAGCTTCGATAGATAAGATCTATCTTGGGTGTATATTCTTACAATGTTTTAAAATTATTTTTTAAGCATTTCTCATTGTTTGACGATATGTCTATCTCAAAATTTTAAATATGTGTAGTAAAAGACTAAAAGTAAATGGGTGTGTTCTTATAAGAAACGCCTGGACAAAGGTACCACTGAGGTTGTATTCAGATACGGTGGCATATGAGTGACTTTTAAAAAATTTTTTAAACCCTCACCTGAGGATATATTTATTGATTTGGGGGAGAGAGAGAGAGACAGAGAGAGAGAGAGAGAAATCAAATGGGAAACAAGAAACATTGATCAATTGCCTCCTGTACATGCCCTGACTAGGGGTTGAACCTGCAACCTAGGTTTATGTGCCTTGATCGGGGATCAAATCCACAACCTTTTGGTGCACAGGATGATCCTCCAACCAAATGAGCCATCTTGCCAGGGCTGTGATGGCATACTTTTAAGAAATATCCCCAGTGTGCATCTGTTTTCTCTACTCCACTGTCATGACCACAACCCAAGTTAACATCATCTCCCATCCAGGTGACTGCAAACACTTCCCATCACTTCTGGAAAGCCCATTTCACAGGCTGGATTGGATCCTCTGTGGAGGTTTCATGGGATCTTGGACTACATTCTAGCACTTACCGTATCTTACAAATGGTCACTCGCAAATGGTCAGTGCCTTCCTGCTTCTCTTACACTTCCCAGCCCTCATTGGTTTATAAGTTTTCTCCTCCTCCTCTTCCTTCTCCTCCTCCTCCTCATCATCACTATCATCATAGCTCTCATTATATGCCAAGCACTTTCCAATCATTTACTCACCGAACCATTTAAAGTCCTATCATCCCCACTATAGAGATGCAGACACCTAGGAGTAAAGAGGTACAGTCACAGGCAGAGGTCTTTGGGGAGCAAGCCACAAAACATAGAACTCCAACTCAGATTTGCTTCAGCAACAGAGGCAAAGCTTTTAATCACTCCTAATCACACTTAATCGCCAAGATCTTGCTTGGCTAATGCCCTCGCCTCTATCAAGTCTTTGCTCAGATCGCACTTTCTCAGAGGAAAACCCAGACCAACCATTAGTGCTGAAGCTGCACCCAGCACTCTAATTCTCCATTCCCTGTTCCCCTTTGTCTTTCCATGTATTTCCTGTCAACATCCCATGTCATCCACCATTCCTCTTGTTCATTGTCTATTTACCCAGCTAGAACGTAAGCTCTGCAAGGACAGAGAAGCAGCACGTTCACTGATGCATCTAACAAGAATGGAATAAATATTTGTTGAATGATTAAATACATGAACCATGCCATGGGCCCTCTGGCTCACTTAGAATCCCAGAGCCTTGCACATACCTAACTCAGAGGAGGAGGTGAGTAAAACTTTGTCATTGGCTGAAAGAGCCATGCCTCCTCTTGGATCTCACTGAGGAGGTGGGCTCCAGCCCCAGCACAAGTGTTCTGTTGTTATTGTTGCTGCCGTCCTTCCAGAATCCCTCAGAGCTGGGTGGAGGGCCTCTGGGCCTCCATCCAAGGTCAGAGGAACCAGCCTGGCTGTGAGACTCCCCTGGCCCTGTGCTCTGCCCCGCTCTGCCTCAGGCCCTGTCCTCCGGTGGCTCTTCCATGCCTCACTCCCTCCACCCCCATTTATCTCTTCATTAGTCCAGATCTCCCCTTCCTAGGCACACAGCCAGGCCCAGTGGGTTTCCTTGGGTGTCTCGTGGTGCCTCCTCTGCCTGGCCACTGGGTGGGAAGGACCCCTCTGCCATTTTGTTACCTCACACGTCCAATTAGGTAGGCTCTCAGTGGCAGGGGAAAGCTGGCTGTTTCCTTGACAGCAAATACCCAAACTGACTGAAACAATTCATTTGTCTATTTTAAAACTGAATTCCATGCTTCCATGGCAACCAAAGTTATTAAAAGATGTAAATTAAAGTGTTGTGCAGGAAAGATGGTTTGGCATGGAAGGTGCTTGTTTTGGGGAAAGAACACCAAGAACTTCAAGCCAAGGGCATCCCCATGCCCAGAGGCACACTGCAATCAGCTGGAGAGAAACAGCTCAGATGGCTCCTCCCTGTGCCCCTGGTTCCTGTCTCATATAGAAGACAGCCTGGTCTCTCCCATGTATAAGAGAGATGAGAGGCTTTGCACTTTCTGAAGCCCCTTGTGCTGAGAAAGAAACCCAGGAAGAGGAGGTGGAAGAGCTGACATTAATGGAGCACCTATTATACAGCAATATGGGAGTTGACATGTGTTGCGTACTTACTGGGCCCCTGGCATTGTGTTATGGGATTGGCAGGCATGAACTCACCGAATGCTCCCACCAGATGACAGAGAATCTCAGTTCATTCTTATTTCACAGATGGGGAAGTTAAGGCCCAGACACATAAAGACACTGAAGAAATCACACAGCCAGTAAGAGATAATACTGGAATTAGAGCCCACATCTGTCCAACCATATTATATTTCATTGAATTTGTGCCAGACAAAATGCTGCATGACTGGATTATTCTCCTTAATCTTCTTAATCTAAATGGCAGTATGTATGGAGTAGAGTTAACAGCTCAGGCTCCTGAGTCAGACAGATGTGGGGGTGAACTCCAGCCCTCTATGTATTAGTTGTGGGGCCACAAGGCAAGAGTGCTAATCCTCAGAACCTCTGTGTACTTGGATATGAAATGAGTGCTGTCTGGTGGTGGGGCAACGTGAGCTAATGCAGGAGAAGCACCAGGCCCAGGGTCTGATAAGCAATAAGTATTATCACCATTCTTTGTATTATTATTATTATCATTATTCTCTCTGTAGCTGAAGAAAAGAGGCTCAGAGAGGTAAAGAAGCCTGCTCAGCAACACACAGCAGGGATTTAGAGCCAGGTCTCCAAGCTTGTGTTCTCTCCTAGAAACTGAAGGAACAATAGTGTTTGCTTAAGATCTACAGTTCACAGTCTTTTCATGGCGAAGCTGGGATACCCTGGCTTTCGAGTCAACACGCCCCTTGTCTCATGTTCTGGGGAGCCTTGCTGCTTCTGAAAAGGTGGATGGAGAAAGGAGAAGTTGTATCTAACATCATGATAAATTATATTTGCTACTGTTTATCAGATCGTTGTTCTCCCCCAGGTACTCACTCTGGACTGTATCCTGGTTCTCTGCTCCCTGCCCTCTCTAAAATGGGTTCATTTCTTATAAATCAACAAACAACAAGTACTGGCAAGGAGGTGGAGAAAAGAGAAGCCTCGTGCATGGTTGTAAACTGGTGCACCCTCTGTGAAAAGCAGTATAGAGGTTCCTCAAAAAATTAAAAATAGAACTACTTTATGACCCAGCAAACTCACACCTGGTTATTTATCTGAAGAAACACAAATCATGAATTGTAAAAGACATATGCTCCCCTATGCTCATGGCAGCATTATTTACAATATCCAAGACATGGACGCACATTAGCTTTAACATAGCCTGCTGCTTCTACCTTTGGCCAACCCATGTTGGTCTCTCGAGTCTTAGTTTAAGCATGAACTCCTCGGAGAAGACTTCCCTAACCAGAACGGCAAGATCACTCTACAATCTGTCCCCACCCCCAGCACCTGGGGCTCCTCTGTTCTTGCTCTTAGCTAGTTGTCATTATGCACTTGCCCCTCTATGAGGACCTGCATGGAATCAATTTGTACTGTTTCCTCCATGCCCAGAATAGCCTCTGGTACAAAATAGGTACTTAATAGAAATTTCTCGAAAGAATGAATGAATGAATGAATGAATGAATGAATACATGATGGCATGTTTTTTATTGGAGAGTGTGTGATGATCACATATTATTTGGTCAAATCTTGAACAATACAGGGCCTTAGTTAACACTCGTAGAAAAAGAAAATCCACAGCCCAAACGTGAAGATGAAAGGATCTTCCCTGTGGACAGGAAGAATCATAAAGTTAGAATTATTTGGTCCCAAAAGTCAATAGTGCCAACATTGAGAAACCCAGGAATAAAGAAATGAGCAGTCATATTGTTAGCATAGGTAGCTAGCTAGTTATTACTAAAAGAACAGAGCAAATGAAATTGGACATTAAGCCTAATAAACTAGAAAGCTGAATTGGACATTCAGCCTGATTCACTAGGAAGCCACAGCATTCACAGGCTCCCCTAGGAACAGCTGCATCTTCTGCAGAAGGGACTCAACCCCAAGCAAGCAAGAAGAATGTCCCTGGGGGACAACCTCCCCAGTAGTGGGATTATTGAGAGGAGGAGTGGGGAAATTCCCTTGCTAGGTGCTTGTGCAGTGGAAACTAAGACGGTTCCAGGGGAGGTACCCATATGCACAGTGGAAACCAGATGACTGCAGTAGGAGCAAAAATGGTGGTGTGAAGGGTTGGAGTCTAGCCCAGGAAAAGGATGAGATTGGATGAGGGTGCAGAACCCAGAAGATCCAGGAAAGGGATTGTTTAGGGGGGATGGCCCAGCAACAGCCTGAGAAAACCCAGCAGGTAAGTTGGATAGTTTAAAAGAAAACCTGTTTCCAAAAACCAAGAAAATATATGGAATATTATCAAAGATCTCAGGGCAGTTGCTACTAGAGCCTTTCTACTCACTATGCATTCCCAACCTGAGGGCATATTATTTCCCTTCACCCCAATAAATCTTGTCACTATGCTTAAACTTCTCCCATGTGTGTGCCCTTTGAAAGTCCTTCCCCTCATCACTGTAAGAACCCATATACATTGGTAACAATATGAATGAATCAATGAATGGATAGATGAATGGATGCTTTGAATAATGCATTACCCTCCAGTTAACCCAATTGTTTTCATTTGCATAAGGTGACCAAATATTAGAAGTTTTAATTAAAACATCCACTGGGAACTTGAATGATCCACGGAAAAACAGATCTCTCCACAATTCCAGGATCATATGTGAACCAAATGTTATTTCTGGCTCTTTTTACAGCACTCCTCCTGACTGTTAATAGCCAATATTTTGTAAGCCTTACTCTGCCCGGCACAGGGCTAAGCAATTTACAGGTATTAGTTTGTTTAATCCTCAAAAATACTCATCCTTCCAATTTTACAGATAAGGAAAGAAAGATATAGAGACTTCAGTTAACTCATCTAAGGTAACACAGCTAGATAGAGGAGAAGTAGGGGCATGAACCCACGCACTATGGTCTGAGACCACCACCCTTGACTGCATCAGATGGTGTTGAGCAGGGCTGTGATGTTGTGATTTATAATAAGAAATATATATTTAGTTTTCATCTGCATTCCTGGCAGAGCTCTGAAAACTCTTGGAATTTCCTAAATGTTGAGAGTAATCAAGGTATCTTTTGTTATGTTAATGAGGTGGCTTTTGGGAAGCCCCTACGTCACCTAAGAATGTAGGCTGGCTGCCAGTGGAGCCAACCCTATAATTAGAACTTTAGAACTTCAGTCCTATGCCCCTGACCTCATGGGAAGAGACAAGGGCTGGAGACTGAGTCAATCTTCCATGGCCAATGACTTAGTCAATCATGCCTACTTAATGAAGCCTCCAAGAACACCCACAAGGACAGGGTTTGAAGAACTTCTGGGTTGGACACATGGAGATTTGAGAGAATGGCTTGGCAGCTCCTCACCCCCTTCCCACACACCTTGCTTATGCATCTCTTCTATCTGTCTGTTCCTCAGTTATATCCTTTTATAATAAACCTATGATCTAGTATGTAAAATATTTCCTTGAGTTGTGTGAGCTGCTCTAGCAAATTAATTGAAACCAAAGAGAGGGTCATGGGAACCTCTGATCTATAGTTAGCTGGTCAGAAGCACAGGTGACCACACGGACTTGCAACTGACACTTGGCATCTGAACTGAAGCAGTCATGTTGGACTGAACACTCAACGTGTGGTATCTGACATCATCTCCAGGCAAATAGTGTCAGAATTAAGTTGAACTGCAGGGCAGCCACCTGGTGTCAGAGAATTGCTGGATGTGGGGGAAAACCTCACACATCAGAATTGCTGGAGCAGAATTGGAGGGTCACTCCCTCTGCTGGTGGGCTCCCAGCAGGCACTGTCTACACATGCATTAGAGCACATTTCTCGTGACTGTTTACACCCCAACCCCAGCAAGTGACTGGAGAGCCAGGACCATGGTTCAGAGCAGAAGCCCCAGGACCCATCAGAGCACCAAGCAGATGCCTGGTATGTTTGTCGATGAATACATAAATAAGAAAACCAGTTCCTGCCTCCAAATTCCATGAGTAAGTATACTTTATTTCTTTATTTTGGCTTCAAAGCAAATTTCTCTGGGAAACATTAGCACCACGGGGGAAATTCTGAAAGGGAACATAGAATAGAGAGCTCAAATCAAGCCAGGGCCTTTAGTGAACATTCACCACATCTCAATCACTCTGCCCATCACTTTGAGGAGGGAAAGTAGCTTCTGAAAATGCAAGACATCTGCGTCTGAGTACCCCTGACTCCATTCTCTAAGCACAGGTTGCAAAAGTTTACATTTTTAGCTAACATTTTGTGTGATGCTTTTCTTAACTTTGCGAGTTGGCATTTTACTAGCAGTTTCCTTTTGGGGCATCAGATGGCAGATTGAATGATTTAAGAGGAAAAAATGTGGCTGTATTTGAAGTTTTTTTTTAATAGCCTCCAGGAGTCTAATGTGACATTCTGGGTAAGAACACAGCATTATGTTGATGCATATGACATCTCTGTTAATGATGTATAAAATCTTTTTGTGGCAGCAGATCACCAAGGGGGTGGAGCAGAACTTGGAAGGGGACTATATCAGCCGGGAAAACTGTGACTGCCACCCCTGCCTTAGCAGAAGTAAGAAAGGTTCAAAGGTCTGGAAGCTGCTCCATTTGGAAAATGCTCATCCACAAGGAATCCAAAGAACATCCGGCCTCAGTGGCTAGACTTTACAAAATTAGATTTCCCATAGATACATGCAGGCTTGCAAAGCAACGGTTCTGAGTTCCTCTACCTCTGTACCCAAGCAGGAAGTTAGGTCCCCTGATAGAACCCCCAGCTATTTATGAGAGAGGCTAAAGGGATTCTTGGAGCACCAGAGCATGGTGAAATGGGAGAAAAGCTTTCTCCCCAAGCCAATGCCACACTTTGCCTCCCAGGCTCCAAAGTCCCTGCACAGAGCTTCTTGTAAGCTCCTTCTAGACCTCATCCAACATTCACCAGGGTTTTTCATGGTAACTATTTGTTCCTATGACCATTTGGGCTCTAATTCATAGATCAGGCAACTGAGACACAGAGAGGTTAAGACTTGCCTTGGAGTTGGCTTCATTTGGCTCAAAGATAGAACAACAAAAAGTACAGAGGATCAATCCATGGGAAATTTCATGGGCCACATGTGGAAAAATCATATATCACTACTCTCCACCCACCATTGGCCAGAACTCAGTCACATGGTTTCAATGAACAGCAAAGAAGACTGGGAAATGTAGTCTAACAACAAACCCAAGGGAAAAAGTGCTTTTGGTGAACTCAGAGCTCTTTGTACTGCAGGTGCTAAGCAGACCCCTAGAGAGCTCAAATTTGCCTGGGAAGCCAGATTCATAAACACACTCTAGCAAATCTTTCAATCATCCATCTCCCCCACAACCAGAGTTACAATAAAAGCTTTCAAACATATCACTGGACAGTACTCAGTGGTTGAGGGGTAGACGTGAAAGTTATCTATAGGAAATCTATGGAGTCATCTGGGATGCTAATTAAATGCAGAACTGACATACTATTTCCTGACAATTTGTTATGTGCCAGGCACTGTACCCCATCCTGTCATTACTTTATCTTGTTTAATCCTTACCCTGATAGTATTAGGTGGTGACAATGATCGTCTCCATCTTGCAGATGAGAAGTTGAAATGTTGAGAGGTCATACAACATGTCATAAGAGAGCTGGAAATCACACCCACATGAATCTGATCCCAGAGTACAAGTGCTTACTTAACCCAACAGTTCTTACATGCCTGTACTTATTTCTTCCCATCAATAAGATTATGTGTTGTGCCTCAAGGGAGAAATATCAGGGTTTCTACCTTCTAGTCATATTATTTAAACCACAGCATTAACTCACTGGGAAAGAGAAATATGTTCATAAATTATTCAGAATGTGAAATATGAAAGAGAAGAAATATATCCACAGGAAAGTCACTAATCAAAGTGATTTTCTTATCCAGTTGCCTTATGTGACTGGTGCTCTACTAAGACAAGAAGGAAACAAAACATAGATGGTCAAAATAGTATGCTTATCAGACAGAGCTGCCTGGTACACTGTCAGCCTCAAGTAAACAGGCTTCAGATACCAGAAGGAGAGGGAACATGTGTGGTCAAAGTCCTCCCTTAGAGTGATTAGTGGAGTCCTGCATTGGGACCATGGGTGTTTGTCCTCCACATCTGGGACTGCATGTTCCTCCACAGTGGTCCATGTGGTAAGATGGAAGGCTAAGAGATGGGTAGTTATTAAGTAGCCTTGTTTCATACTTGGAGAATGTGAAGAAAAGAATTTTCATGGAGAGAGTTGTGTTGTTGTTGTTATTGTTGTTTTACTGTTCTGTTTTCTCCTTAGGGGTGCGGGGAGGTTTTTCCAATTCTAATATGCACATAATTTTGTAAACATCTCTGAAATAGGAATGTGTTTCTAAATCAAATTGTGTTGCTTCTATTCCTCATCATCTTCCCTCCCTCCAAAAAAGTGTTATGAAGGTCAGGCTATGATATATAACCCATGATATCTGAGAATAGAGGGAATATAGCACATGGTACTAAATGGTACAGGACAAAAGTGTCCTTTTCTCTTGCTTGTTCTGTGGACCTGATAATGTGACAATAAATTGGCCACATGTGGAGGCTTTGTGCAGAAGGCCCTGAAGGCCTGGAGCTAAATCATTCAAATTAAAAATACAGACCAAACTAAAGGGGAGAAAGTCAACAACTATTTTCCTTTACAAAATAAGACTATATCTTAAATACTCATTTAAGGTATAGTAATAAACTATTATACATTTTAATCTGTTTTCTATTTGACAATACGTCATTTGCAAACTCTTCATGGCTTTTAAAATTAGAACCAGAGTCCAAATCTGCACAGCATGAAATCTTTCACATTTTCTAATTTACAGTAATGTATTCATATCAAATTAGTTTACAAGCCACCCTAGGGCACAGCATGGACATTTGGTGCCTCACCTCTGAGAAGGCAGGCTGAAGTTTGAGTCCAGCCACCATAGGGTCTATGGATCGGGCATAGGTCTAGGGTTGTGTGAGTGAGGCACTCAGGTGCCTCTTGCCTCACCCTAACCCTGCTTCTGCTGTGGATAGACTTTACTCTTGAGGCATGAGCTCTCAGAGTTTTACTTAGTGCCTATGGTAGAGCCAGAGATGGTTCTGAGTTCAGCAAAACCTATTTCTTTTTCCCTTTGTCTTTATAGCGAGACTACATTTCCCAGCCTCCTTTGCAGCTTGGTGGGACCATGTGACTGAGTCCTAGCCAATGGAAGGTAGGCAGAAGTGATGTATGACTTTTCAAAGCATAGCTCCTACGTTCCCTGACTTGTCTGTCGCTTGCATTCTCTCTTAGTCTATTTTTAAGCTGAATGAAGTCAACTCCAAGGCAATGTTCTTAACCGCTCTGTTTTTCAACTGCCTGGTCTTTAAACGGGGGCAAACAGCTTCCATCTCTGGAGCTGTTCTGAGAAACATTTAATATAGAATAAATAAGACAGTAGAACTTAGTGGCCAACCTCATGGACTGTGAAATCTGAATGTCTAAGTTTAAGGCTTTGCTTCATAGCTCTGTGACTCTGGGCAAGTTTCTTTATCCTCCCTGCACCTGTTTATCATTCTGTAAAATGGGAATAACTAACACTCACCTGATAGAAACGTGTTGGGATATAATTGAAGTTGAACAGATAAAATACTTAGCATATAATAAGCCTGGCATCCAGTGAGTGCCACATAAATCTTAGCTGCTTCTATTACTACTGCTGCTTCTGTTGCTATTGCTGCTATTATAATAATCTTTGCTATTTTAGTATATAAAATGTGCTCAGAAGAGTGCCTGGTACATAGCAGTATTTATAAATGTTAACTATCATTATTAGTTTCTGTAAAATATGTATAACAATAGAATCTATCAGAATTAAGTGAAATAATGGGTATAAAGTCTTACCTTAGTACTTGGTACTGAAAAAGAAAAAGTAAGCCTTTACTGGACTCTGGTCCTTTTAAATGCCATACGTGCTCTGGTGGAAAAGAAGGGTCTGAAGGTGGAGACCAGGCAATGGGCATGAGTGACATGACAAAAGTGGTAGAAAACTAGTGGACGAATACATCAAAAGAAAGCTTCAGCTTTTCCATAACTTCACAGCCTTGGGCTATCCCATTCTAGGCTTTGCCTCTGGAATCAGAAGACAATTCAAAGCCAAGGGTGAACAAGGCTCTTAACTATGGACCTAA
>VMDR010005003.1:0-55053 GCA_007922815.1 Macrotus californicus | reverse complement strand
AAAAAGGAATATAAAACAAATTTTAGAAGCTTGGGCAGCTTTATCTGCTTGTGGCTCCTAGGTTCCTAGGCCTTTTGGTTTTGAAAGATATTTCAAAGTATCTTTGATCCTGAACTTAAATTATGGGGTTCAAGGTAAACATGGATCATTCAAATTTTAATGCCCTCAACTTAAAGTCAGTAAGAAAACACATTAAGAGCTGACTATGTCACTATAATAAAAAAGATTTTACAATCAGTGGTGCTTTGTTAATAGTACAAAAATGTTAATCATATGTTAATATGGGAAATGGTAAAAGATGGAAAGGAAGAAGATAGCTCAGATTCCCAGCATTCAACTTCCAGGGCTTAATAAAAGACTTGTTAATAGGCATTCACTATTTCCTGATGTACTCATGTGGTGATGAAATCTAAAGGGATCTCACTCCTTCCCTCCCCAGAGAATTGCCAAGGTACAACACTCTACTCTTTCCCCTGAAAAATTGTCCACATTGCTGCTTTTGCTCTTTCTACTTGGGGACAATCTCTCAGCTGTTGCCATGCCAGGGTACAGGTTATTAATGAAAATGACAGATCCCTGGAAGAAATGGTTGACTGTGGTCCCTTCCCTGGGCTGAGTGGGGCAGTTGTGTGGAAGGCCTGGTCCGCTCCATCCACTGTGGACCATGCACATGCGCATGTAGCAGCATCCTGCAGAGTAGGCAGCCCCTGTCTCTAGGCTGTCTGTGGAGAATCAAACTAGCAGATCTTTCTGTCAGCGCCCTTCCATTACAGCTGTCCAGCCATGGCCAAGGTCATGCATTGTTCTAAAGGTCATAGAGTGGCAACTCTCAGCTTCTGTTTCCTCACAGGGATAATCGTGACCTTCAGGTTTTCCCAGTGTGGTTACTTTGTGCCTCTCTCCTTTCTGCAAGTTGTTATTTATTTTTTAATCTCCATAACCATTTGTGAGGAAACTGGGCTCACGCCTTGCACCCTTTACTACTCCATGGCATCGTCTGAGCATCAGTTAGAACTCCCTTCCCTCGGATACCCTGCAAGTCACTCATTTTCTCTTGTCCCCACCAACAGGTATTAACCCCACAAAATGGTCCTCACCCCTGAGAGACTTGATTTCAAAAGCTGGGGCTGGATGTCTTTTCAGTGACCTGTGGTAGATAACACAGGCGGGTGTACCACAGTCCTGTGGGGTAGCCACCATGGGCATGAGACTGCAATTTCCATGGAGATGCAAATACTAAGGGAACCTATATAGAAATACCCACTTGGTCCTTGGCCTATTTATTCTTTTTCTCCCCTAGAAACTCGTTAGTTACATAATGACATGCCACAGCCAGATTTTCAGTAAAAATGGAAATTGGATGCAACTTAAGTCCCATTTAGTTTTACTTAGGCTTTCTTTGTTCATGTTTATAATAATTAAACCCAAATCATATTGCCTGGAAACATTTGATCAGCTTGATCTATTTTTTTAAATCAGCCTCCCTTCTCTGGCGCACTGAGTTGCATTCATATTTAATCATGCCAAAGTTGTCTCCAGCCCATTAAGGCAATTACCTAACTTCGCAGAAGTTAGATATGAACAGGGCCAGTATAAAGAATTGGTGGCAGAAGCAAGGAGAGGGAAGAGGTGAGGGAATTAAGGAATTGACATCTGCCCCGGATGCAACATGGTACTCTGACATGTCAGCTCCCAAGAGAAGGCAATTTTCTAGGAGGTAGCGATGGAATCGGAGGGTGTATAACCTGGTCATAGGCCCAGGGCAGTGATTTTTAAGTGGGTGGTAGTGGTACTGACGGAATCATACTTCCCTGAGGCCAGTACTTCTCAGCATTGGCTGTACAGGGGATTGTTTGAAGGGCTTTTGAAACGCCCTGGTGCCCGAGTCCCAGACATAGAGACTCTGATGTGGTGCACTGCAGTGGGGTTTTTAGGTGTCCCTGATCACTGAGATGGGCAGGTGGGCTGAGAACCACAGCTCTAACTGGCTGTCAGAGTCCTGGGGAAAGAAGGACATAGTTTATTTTATTTTATTTTAAGAATTTATTTTTTTATTTTTTAAAGAAAGGGGAAGAGAGGGAGAAAGAGAGAGAGAGAAACACTGATGTGAGAGAGATACATCCATCAGTTGCCTCCTTCATATGCCCCCAAGCAAGGACCTGGCCTACAACCCAGGCATGCGCCCTGACCGAGAATCGAACCGGCAACCTTTCACTTTACGGGACAGTGCCCAACCCACTGAACCACACCAGTCAGGGCAAGAAGGGTGCAGTTTAAAAAAATAATAAATTATTCACTTGCAACAGAGTATTCAATTTTTTTTAAATTTTGAGTTACATTAAATGAGAATATGAAGGTTTTTTGTATTAAAAGATGACAGTTGTTAAGAAGGTGGAGACATAGGGTTAGAGGTAAGAGAGTTAAAAATGAGTGTTTATTTTACCCAGTTGTTAGACTTCTTAAATTAGACAGAGTAAACATCCACAGTCACCTAAGTATGGATATAATCATGAAATTTTTTCTGCCTTCATAGTTCATAATACATCTGCTTCCTGCTTTCACAATGTGCAATTTGCTCTTCTCTGTTGTGCAGCTCTGGGAGACATCCATTTAAGACCAACTGTTTACATGTGATACATCGAAACTGTTTACTTCAACTTTTATAGAAACCCAGCCTCATGGAGTCACTGCAAATCTATCTGCTCTTCAGACGATATGAACACCCTCAGAGATGCCACAGCAAGGAGGAGCCCAGTCTCACATCTGGATGCTATTTTCTTTCTGTCATTGGCTTAAGATTTAACTGAACCTTGAAAAGAGCTACTGAACTGTTACACTATCACATGGCACAGTAAAGGTATCGGTATGTTAATGGATAATTCGCATGACAGACATATGTAGAAATATCACTAAAACTAACTCACATGACCCAAATGTAGCAAGTTTTCTAAGGGACAATAATGGATTCAGAACTTGACATTCTGAAGCACATCCTCATTGTAGACAGTAATGCTATGTGCATGAAGCTTCTGTTTATTGTTTTCCACATTTACGGAGACAACACCCCGTGACAGACACTAGCATGCAGGGCTAAGGCATATAGGAATTTCCTGCAGGACTTTAAAGCTTTGAGAGGCCAATATCCCATATGCTAAATTTAAACATGTATTTTTTATTTCTGCTTTTTTTTTTACTTTTCATATTTATATCAGCATACAAGGACAATTGTACATATGTAAACATTTTTAAAATAAAAAAAAGCAGCTGTTACTTACAGTGTATTTTGCCAAATGCCTAAAAACAGTCAGTCACAGTCACGTCACTGTTGTCCATCAGAGATGGTCTTTAAAGAGTGTGAGCAGCTGATGTTGTGAATATGGTAGTCAGTGCTGTAAATGTGTCTCCATAATTGGTATTTGTCCAAAACGTGACATCCCTTTATGCCGTGCACAGTCTGGTGGCAGGTTTATTGAGCAGTTCATTGACCAGGAGATCACATGCCCAGCAAACCTGTGGCCTCTGCAGCTTGTGGGGGCAGGAGTCCAGTGGTGCTGCCGTCCACCTGCAGGCCCTCTGCTGCCCGTGGCTGCTCCTGGGAGTCCTCCAGCCTGTCCACTTGCCTTCTGGGGCTAAAGTGGCTGCCTCTGCAGCCGTTATTTTCGGTAGAAGAGCACATCTGCTGGTCTCACTCCAGAGGCTGTGAGTCCCGAAGCAGTAGCTCCCACTGAGATTGAGCAAGTTCATCCAGAACAGATGAGACCACAGGCTGCGGATACATTACTGGCTCCCAACTTGCCAATACTGTAACCCTTTGTGGCCTAAAGTTTTGTTCTTTAACAAAACTGGTAGCCGCCCTTATCTGTGAAATGAATGACTTGTTTCAGTAGAAACGACTTTTACACTGTTCTCTGGGGATGTTTACCATTAGTGGATGCTTGAGTCCCAGCTGGTCGTTCTGCACTGACTTGGAAGCGAGATGAGGGAAGGTTCTGCCCTCTGGATGAGGAAGCCTCAGTAGGCCACAGAGGGTTCAAAGAAACCTAAAGCCATAAGTGTGCAGCCACTGTGAAGTTACCTAAATGGCTGGCCAGGAGAGATGTTTTAAACTCTAAACTTTTTTACTCCATAGAAAAGTGAGAAATCTCTGTGAGAGCCCCTTCTCTAAGACCCAAGTCTGACAGCCCTCACAGTGCAGCTCTGTCATTATAAAAGAAAACTTTCCTAAGGAGACTCCCCAGGTGAGCTCAGAAATTGGTGGGATCAACCAGATGCTTGGATATGAAGAGTACTTCTGAGTTTCTTCATTTCCTCTCCTTTTTCGTGAGAGGAATGGAATCTGCAGACAAGGTTGCAGAACCCTCTCCCAGTATTCATGGACCAGATCCATTTCATTTCCACGCGTAATCTCCTGGGACGGCCAGACTTGCTGTGTTTCTGTCCCCCTCTCAGTGCACCTCTCTTCTGAAAGTCTTCAAAGGTGTTTGAACATCAATTTGATCATCCATGTTGTTAAAGTATAAACAGCATTTTTTGTGATGGGAAGGGATATAACTGTTGAGACTACAAAAACAAAACAAACTATCTGTTAAGCTAAGGTCTGGGTGAGTGTTGGTGACATGGCCACCTAGGGCAAGCCGAGGACAGGAGGGCTGATGGGTTTAAAGGTACAGCAGATAAAGTGGCTTTGACCAAGGTCACTGTAATGTGCACTGAATGTTTTCTGGTATTGAGTGTATAAAATGCTAATGCTATAAGGTTTATTTTGATTATAAAAGAGTTTATAGATTTGAATGTAAGGTACCTGATGCATATGTGTTCCCTAGTTACAGTTACACCAACCCTAATTTGAAAGAATCCTCACGCAAATGGATGGCTGCATAGTCAAGATCTCAGTTCCCCCCTTTCCTCACCTTCTCAGCTATTTTACATGAAAATTATTATTTGAAGTGAAAATCATTGTAATGTACCTTTTGGGCGACATGGTCATCCTCCTTGGTAATAACCTTCATATGGAACTGAGTGAAAGTGTTTTATTTTATTTGCAGAGAGATTATGATTTTATAGGAGCTTTAATGTTGTATTGTCAGTATTTACTGTATCTAAGAACATTTAAACATTCTTACAGCCATTTGCAAAATTCGTTGGCAAGTATATCATCTTCGTGGATAATTTCAAGAAGTGTGTGTTGGTGTTCCAGATGTATTAAATATTTATGACTTTCCATCCGCGGAGGCAGGGAGAATGGGCCCATGACACTAAACACAAGCACAACATTACTGTTGCTTTTAGAATATCTTCTCTGGAGAGGGACTTGGAGGCCACATAGCCGTTTGTGTCGTGCCACTAATACTGTGTCCCCCAGTCCGCCACAGAGACTGTTGTGCTGCGCAGAGAAGAACAGCGATCTGGCCTTCCTGTCCCATTGTATGCCTTTTTCCTCTCCTTCCGAGGTATTGTGCGTAGGTGACACTTCAGATTGCCAACCCTGCTGCCCGAGATGGTCCACTTAATCCATGGTCATGGCAGTGTAGTACAATTTAATTTAAAGAAACGCTTAATAATAAAAATATATCATAACCAAGTGAGTTTTATCCTAAGGACACAAAGCTGCTTATGAAAACAGAGATTTTAATTTGCCACATAACAGATTAAAGGGGGAAAATCATGTGATGATATCAATAGATGAAGGAAAAATCCTAAATAAAGGTGAAAATCAGTAAGGAAAAACAAAAGAAACATTTAAATCTCTCCACTGAGAGCGACAACAGGGGAGGGGAGGGGTAACAGGGAGCCCTGCAGGAACCGAGGGGTCCGACTGACTAGTCTCTGTTCCAGCCACTCTTCCTGTAGACAGGAGGTGGCGCCCTCCCCTGGCGTCTCCCAGCTCGACCGTGACCCCCAGCCTCAGGTTCTGAGTCCGTGGGCCCGAACAAACTCAGACAGTGCAGCATAATGAGGCCTTTCAGTTTGCTGTAGTTGCTGTATTTTTTATAAATGAACTATTCCTTAAAAAAAAGTTGACGAAGTGAATGTGAGGTTACAATGACAAACGCATTTTGATATAGGTGCTTCTTAAGTGATAAAAAGCTTCTCTCTCACTTTCCCCTTGCTTTAAAAAAAGGCTTTTAAAATTGGGTTTAGACATAAAGTCAGCCCAGCATAGATTTCGGAACATAAGATGGATACGGTTTCTAAAAGAAGTTGCTGAAAATACAGAATTAGCTATTTTGCGCCCTTCCGTAGAAAGAAACCACCTTTCTCTCTCTCCTCTCTCCCTCTCCCCTTCTCTCACTGATTCCCTTGCAGATTTGCAAAATTAAGTCCTGTCCATGGTCAAATCTCTTGGGGCTACCTTACTGCTTATCTTTGTAGATTTTGTTTTTTATACCCCGTTACCTATAGTTTCCTATGGCCAGAGGAAGTACGGTATTTCCATTCACTTCTTTCAGTGTTTCAAAATCAGGTTTATTCATTTATTTATTTCATCTGTTCTTCATTTTTTGCTGTCATGTAGTTCTATTTTAACTGATATATTTAGTGCTTTAAATATATCCTTGTGTTATTCAACAGAATAATAAATCTTGACCTAAAGAGAAGACTATTTTATTTCACTTCCTCTTACCTGAAGGAAAGGGAGGTGATTGGAAGGACATTGAGAGGCGTGCAGAGTACGTGGGTAGAACAGAGCGCAGCACCGAGGGGAGGGGCTGAGGCAGCTGCTGCCAGGCCTGAGCAGGACTGCACCGAGGGCTGCCGCTGGGGCGCCCCGTGGGCAGCACATGGTAATGCCGCCCTACCGGTTGGTAAGTCGGCATGGACGTTCCAGCAAATGCTCTGACTCCCATTTGCGGCATAATGTCTGCTTTTTATACTCCTAGTGATCTCCCTCCTTTCACTTTCATGTTTTCCTTTAAATCTGCCACGCACGTGCTTTTTTTTTCTTAAATGGAGTCAAGATGGATTTCTCATTCTCATTATTTACTACCTTAAAATATATAAGCAGCAAATATTCCTATGCAATAGAACTTTACTCGAGGCTCAAATTTTTTATTTTTCCTGTCTGAAATATTTTCTGAGTTGATAAGACTACTCTGATTTTGGATGCGACTTTCCTCTAGCATGGGGTGAGCTAAAGACCTTGATAAACAGCTTCCCTGTTTATTGTACTGAGAGGTGGCCAGCTTGCTCTTGTGGAAATGGGCTGAGAGGCAGCAGCCCATCCTACTGTGTGTGTTGGGGCGGTGAGTGGAGCAGCCACACCTGCTGAGAACTGTTGGCGCATGCTCCTAGCATATGCTCTTTGGTCAGGTGCTTTTAATTGCAAGAGGAGCTTTTCCATCACACCTGCAGGTGCAGAGCAAACAAAGATTCCACGAGACCTTAGCTATCAGGGGATATATTTCTGGTCACATTTTATTTATTGCTTTGTCAGAGTCCCCAGAATGGAGCATCCTCTGGTTCAGTTTCCAAGTAGAAAAGCAACATTCAAAAACAAAACAAAAACCCGCGTAGTATTATTCTGCTATACCCAGAGCCTGACAAACAGTAAGCATCCTCGCTGGGGTGTGAGAGATTCTCCCAGACCCTCCCTCCTTCTGAATTCGCTCCCCCTTCGGTTGCTGTTAGCCCTTTCCTCCTGACTACAAACTTTCACTGTCATGGAGGTAAGTCCCCCTTTTTTGTTGTTTTTCTTTTTCTTTTTTTGCCTGTGTTGGCCATGTGGGAGAACCGCAGGGATGCTGAACAGGAGGGGAGAGGCACCTGCAGTCTTTTCCCCTGGGCAGCTGGGCATGTATTGCAGTTTTAGGATGGAGGGGAGATGAGCAGCAGGCAGCCCTGGGGTCCTGGGGCATTTAGTCCTGGTAAAGAAGCAGAACAGAGCCACAAACAGAGCTCAGAAGCTCACGGTGCAGACAGGCACAGGATGGCCACTTGGGGTGAGACAGGGCGAGAGGTGCTGAGTGAGTGCCTGTGACTGACCTGTGTGCTTTGCAGTTTTATGGAGTGTTGGCTTTACAAGTACTTCACGGTCCGGTCCATGATGGCCAGTCACTGCTGCCTGTCGCATTCTTCACTGAGCCTGTATTGTACCGGAGGTGCTCAAGGGCATTGTCATTTCATGTTTGTAGGAATCCTTGAAACCAAACCCAGGGAAAATGTGTTTCTTCTTTTTCTTTTTTAACAAAAAGGCATACAATGAGACTAGCAATCTTGTTCAGATGATGCGTATAAAAACCAAAGTTTTCAGTTTATGAAGGACATTTTCCTCTCAACTTAAACACCCCCCCCCAATACTAATCTACATTTACTGTAGGGCCTAGCCTATGTGTAGTTTCAGATGTGGGTTGTGTTTTTATGGTCAAGCTCTAAAATAATGAAAATAGCCCCCAAATCTTTAAACACAGAGGTGCTAAGTTTTACCAGGTAACAATACAGAAAGTGCTGATACGAATACATTTACTAACAATCAAAGGGTTCTGCTAAATTACACGTGTATCACTGCCTAAATAGAAACCCCCCTTTTCTTTTCTAATCCAGCACAAAAATCAAACTGTGATTCCACAGTCTTTTTAGAGGGTAAAATGATCCAAGACCTTTGTTTTATATGGAAAACTTTTATTTTTTACACTAACTTCAAAAGTGCTTAACGGTAGAGGTTTATTCAGGATAAGTAAGCATGCACTCCTTCCTTAACTTGCTGGAGGGGACTTGCCCCAATTTAGCACCCCCTAAAGACAGCTTCTGTTAGGAACTGGACATTCCCCCTAAACATAGCAGTTTATACTTTAGCCAGTGGCGGTCTGTGGCAGCGCTGTCCACACCTGTCGCCTTCGAGGGGTGATGTCCCATCTGCAGACAGCGGAAGTCACTTTGTGGAGAAGTGTTCATAGCGGCGCGGTCCCCCTTTGGTAACCGGGTCATCAATGTGTGTGTCTTAGATGGGCTTCCTTTGCACATTCTGTTCTCCCTGCCTCTCTGCACTTCAGGTTCTTCAGCTACTTTAAAAATAACTGGGTTTTGGCAAACACCAACTGAAATGTGTATGGCAACTGCTTTCCTGAGCAAGCGTGATTTGTTTTATGGCTGTTCAAGTTACCGAGTTGTTCTTATATTGTAGGTTAACAAAAATCTTGCTGTTTTTAAAGGTTACTGTAACTTGAGGTTCAAATTTCTGGCACAATTTTATTAGTATTCACTTCTGGAGCTAATAAGATACCATGGTTTTCTATGTTACTCTCATTGTAACATCAATAAAGTGACTTTCAATACAAGATCAGTATTATTTTGATGCATAGCTCCCTTTAATCCTATTTTTCTCCCAGCCACTGCTTGTCTGTGAGCTTTGTGGGAATAATGTTGGGGATTGTCTTTTCTGTTCCACACTGTCCAGAAGGGACTGTGAGTGCTGTAAGAAATACAGTGGTCCTGTAGGAAAAGCTGAATGCTCGGGTTGTTGGGCAATTTCCTCAGCTGGGTGGCAGGCAGGGCCTCCTACATTTACCCACCTGCTTTGCCTCTTCTTGCACTTTCTCCGACCTTAACAAGAATCAGCTTCCCATGCCGGGACCTAGAGCCCAGGCGGGGGTCCTTAATGAGCTCACCTGTGGCAGACTTGAAAGTCAGGGCCTCAGAAGGTTCAGTTCGAGTTCATTGACTAAAAAACCGTTCCACCTGGCTGCTTCATGGTCTCCCAGGCAGCCATTCCACCCACCAGTCTTTGCCCTGGCACTTGCCCTTCCTCCCCTTGCCTTTAGCTCTTAGTCTGCTGAAGAAAAAAGTAGTTATATGTGAGAATAGAAGTCGTTGACTAAGGGCTCGTACATTTATTATGAGTAAGAAAATTTCTGGTGACGACACAGAGCTCCATTTCTTGAATTTGTAATATTTTAGGCATATATAATAGCTCATTGAGGTGAACACTGAAATGAACTCACTCAGCTGAGTGCAAGCCAAGTCTAGTTCAGAGAGAGCAGAAGTTTTAGCTCACACGCCACCTCACGGACTGAGGGTACCACCTGGCACATCACACGGAAGTGGAGCCTGACCTCCACTTCGGCTCAGCAGGAGAGAGCTGTGACCAGTTTGGTGAGACTGCTGTGTGCGGTCTATGCCACTTGTCCCCAGGGGAGCACCAGGCCTCCGGCAGCCACATCCTCTGGAGTGAATCTCTTGAAGTACGCGGCTGCAGCACACATCTGCAGAATTAAATTAAATCTCGAGGCGAGGTGATCTGAGGAACTCAGTTCTCCAGACAACTGAAGTATTGAGGTTTGACTTACAGCTTTACCATGCTTTAAGGAAAAGAGACCAAGGAACTGGTGTCAAGAAGTGGGTGAGGTTGCACTGGAAGTCTGTAGTGAATGAAACACGGAACTTAGATAGAGGTAAGGCAACACGAGATTCACTTGTAATGGAGACTTTGTGTAATTAAAGGAGAGATGTATACATCAAATTCGTCCATGGGAGGGAAACCCTAACTGTAGGGATGTGTTGAAGACTAGGCTCCAGGCTTTCGGAAAAACACAGTGAAAGTAGAAGCGTAGGAGATAAGGAGACTTGTTACAAGGTGTCAGTAATGAAAACTGAATTGAGTACTTCCCGAGACATGGTCTTGTACTACTTTGGTGCTTCTGTAATACAAAAGCAGATTCAGAGCTATGACTGATGCAGTGCACCTCAGGACTTACCAGAGCGGTCGGATGGCTCAGATATGGCCCGTGACTGAGTCAGCAAGGGTCTTCTTCCTTGCCACAATAGTCATCCAGAAAATGACCCTTCCCTTAAGCTGTGACTTCCTCAGAGGATCCTGGTGAGCTGGAAGCACAGAGCAGGCACTGGGACTGACGGTATCCCTGCCTCCTGGTTCTCTGGGCCCTCCTTGGCCCTTTTCTGTTAAGCCAAGCTTTGTGGTCTCAGACGATACTGTCTGGAATGAACCTACACTCACCACAGATACAGGGTGGGGCAAACGTAGGCTTACAGTTGTTTGTATGGAAAAATACGATAATAAATAATACAAGAATAAACTCTTCCACGTACTCACAACTGTAAGCCTACTTTCCCCGCCGTGACCCACTGTAATACGTAGCCAGGTATGGCTACATGACATACATACATAAGGCAGGGTTACATACATATGTATAAAATACATTTTTCATAGCAGTATTTGAAAAAATAACTAGTGAAATGTGGCTGAAGATGCTTAGGAATGTTTTTATTTTCGTTGGTTGAACTCAGAGTGGTAGCTGTCACACTGTGCCCTAAAATCGGGCAGGTATTCTGCTGGCAGGGAGAAAACAGACTAATTTCATTATTTTATCCGTTAAGCTCTCTTGCAAAAACAGCAAATCGGGGCAGCTTTAAATCTAAGAAACATAAACATTACTGGTGTTTATTATACCAACACATTTTTCATATTCAGATTTACCCTAGGAGGTAAGAGTTACTCCTTTTCAAAAGTGGGGAAACTGAGGCTCTGAGATTATCTAAAATGATCAAACCACATATATCGTTAGAGGCACAGCCAGCATTAGAATCCAGATGGAACTTAAAAGCATGTGGTTCACAATTTTTTTCTGTAAAGCCCTCCATTATAAATGTAGTACTTGCTTATCAGAGAACCTTTGGGAAGCAGCAGGAAGAAAACGAGCTCAGGATCCTGACTCCCAGTGGTAGGCGGTCTCATCCACGTTTTGGTGCCCTCTTTCCAGACCTTTTTTGCTGTATTTGTTAATGTGCGAGCACACGGCACATCAAAATGGAAGCATCAGCATTAAAAAAAAACTCACATCTGATTTTAAAAGGAGAGCACACATTATAGAAAACCCGGAAAATACTGAAACGCATACAGGAAACTAAATCACCTAGAAGTCTATTAGCCAAAATAATCGTAGTTAAAATTTTCATATAGTCCCTTAGTTTTTTTCTATTAACTTTCTTTTTTACATAGTTAAGCTCGTAATGTACAAGGTTTTTAAGTATGGTTAATGAAGGTCTATGTGGATGATAACAAAGAAGATCCTGGTGACTGTACTTGCCACTGAAATTATTCAACAGGTTTTCGAAAGGCAGAAAATAGTCACTCGTGTTCCTGTCCATTCATGTGGCCATCAAAACATCTGGAGGCCTTAAAGCCTGCGCTAGGTTTCTGTGACGGGGAACCCTGGCCTGCACTACTACGGTCTTTTTTGAGTCCGAGTAGGTCTTAACCATTTTACATGATAAGAATACTCCCCACGTCCAGCCTTCAGTACCATGCAAGAGCCTCTCTACCAGAGGAATGACCACAGCTGTGGTCTGATGAAAAGGTTTCAGTATCCTACAATGAAAAATACCTAATGTGCCTTCAACGCTTTGCATACTTAAAATGACATAAAACAGGTTTAGCAAGAAAATAAAGCATATGACAATGGCTCAAGGAAATTCTAAATGGTCTAACAGAACTGATCTTAATAAAATTCCAGCCTTTATTATCTAAATGGAAAACAAAAACTTCAGATGTACATAAAGCAATACACCTTCACAGCAACCGGTAAGGAAAAGTGGCGAGGCAAGTTTGCATGCGTCCTGCAGGCAGGAGCGAGAGCGGGACAGGAGTCCCTCGGGAATGTCGGTGTGGCTTCCATGGCTTCCTCCGGGTTTAAATGCTCATGACACACTGAATGAACTGGAAGAGAGGAGAGTCGGCATCACACTGCAGGTCTCAACGCACCCTGAGTCACTTTTAGGCAGCTTACGTTTTCGTATTCTAATGTGAATTATGGATTTCAAAAAACCCTTGATAAAAGAAGAGTAAATGACATATGGAAAGGTTCATTTTGGGTTCCTCACATCAAAGCTTGCAGGAGGCAGCAGATCTTACTCCAATGGATAAAGAATTATTTAAATTCCAAATAATATCGAAGACTCCAGAAGTGGGCATGGTCAAAGGTACCTACTCACAAACAAGTCATGGCTGAGTTTATCCATTTGTGCCTCGTGGAGGCTGCCACACTACACAGGATTGCTCTCCATTACTCTATCAAAGCTCCTTTGAGCAGTCAATTCCTTTACAATCTGCTTAATTAACTCAATCATAGCGTGCAATGAACCAGAAACAGAGTATCTGCCCTTCTGCGATTCAGAAACCCTGGTTCAGAAGCATCAGTATGTGCTGTGTAGTATGTCCTTGCTTCACCACTAAACACACAGCAATAGACTGCCTTCTCCCATCGATTTTCTTTTTCACTATTCTGGCAGCAGGGAGCACTTGCTGGTCCTCGTAGCGTTCCTGCAAGACCAAGCCCATCTGTCCCTATTTCGGGGAAGAGGAAACTAAGGACCATGGTGTTTAGGTTTCTCTTCTGTGGCCCCGTCTGCGGCCAAGGCCTGTGCACTTTCCACTCCACAGGCTGACTCTACATCTTTGGAAACAGTGACGAAGCTGTCACCTGAGAAGCTGCACACTGAAGAGAACACATCTTTAAGCAGAAAAAATAAACATTTTTACACCCAAGCCTTTTAAAAGTGTACTCATAACTTCAGCAGCTGCTAAGCTGAATACATGTGCATCTTTCTATGTTGTAATGGAGAAACATTTAGTATGTCCAATTATCACAGTGATTCTATTCTAAAAGTAATTGTTTTAAAAAAGCAATGACCTTAAAGCAAAAAATGGGGAAACAACTCAACATCTCCCTAGCTTTGTCAAGTATATCCAGCGAATGCCATCGAAGATGGCCTCAGTCACATTCACACTGTGACATGGTCTTAGCCTGCCTTCTTTAGCATGGCTGTTTAGTAAATACATTGTTTTACATTGTGACTTCAGTTTGCCTGATGTCCTCAGTGAAGGACATGGGTGTGTCAAGCACAGTTCTGAGCTGTTACAGTTACTGCTCAGTGACCGAGAAGAACACTTCAGAAACAGTGTCATGCAAAAACAGATACAAGATGTGCGTGAAGCTTTTCACGGCTGCTTCTGACTGAAGTCTCACAACAGCCCCATGCAGAGCGTATTGTTACCACTTTCTCTTCCCTCCAACAGCCTTGGAGAAGTAAAGAAACCTGCTATGTGACCAGCTGATGAGTGCGACAATCTGGGCCCTGACTCAGGTCTTTCAACGCGAAGCAAACAGTGGTCTACGTGTGGGTAAGATGAGTAACAAATGAAATTAATACATTTTAATGGTAACTCCTTCTGATCATTTAAGCCAGTGTTCCTCTGGCATCTTGGAGATGCTCTGACAGTTAACTTTGAAAGGGGTACCCACTGGTGTACATCTTACTCATCTACTGAGTTCTGAATTTACTGAGACTTACATCATCATACGGGAAATTCACAACACCTTGCTGACCAGAGTCCCGTCTTCGAAAGTTGTCTGTAAAACACGACAATAATTTTTTTTTTTTTTTACATCTTACATGAACTCACAATAGTTCATTGTTTTGGCTTTGGGCTCACAATGCAGTAACATTTAAGCTGTACAACCAGCCAACATAACCAAAACACCAAAGCAAAGAAGCCAGCCATGTGACAATGAACAGAAACAATATACAATGTGCAGAAACTGGCTAACTGTCTTTTTCAATGTGGAGCTGGAAGAAAACACCTTACCCACAGTCAGTAAAACCTGTGCAACTTCTGAGGCCATTACTTAATTTTGATGAGAGCACAGAACTTCAAACTTCTTAATATCACATATATTGTTTGGGAATTAGTGGGTGGAGTCCCTACTATGAAAAATTGGCTATGACAAAATATGCCACTCATCTGAGCTCTGCCCTGTTGGAAAGAATTTTCTTTAATAAAAAAAAATCTGCCTACTAATTTTTGTTAGGATGGGTAAAAATGATAAAACCCAATATTAAAAAGAGTAAAAAGGAGTGGAACAGGAAAAGATATACAAAGGAAAGACAAAGAATAGAGGGAACAGAAAAGTATAGTGATTATTGGTATCTCATTGTTTAAGAAATACACCTATAACAGATGACCACTATTTTAAATTACTTTCTGTCAGGGAGAAATAGGAAAGAGCACTACGAATGAGTAATTTCACCCTTCAAATATTTCAAATACTAGGGAGAAATCACAGAATAGTGCTCATACTCTGATCAAAAATCAGTTTGTTGTATTTTGGAACAAATGTAGTTAGGGTTTTTTTAATGGCAGATCATGTACCAGTCTCAAATTTCTGAAAAAAATTATTCTGCTAGGTAAGTTTAATAGCAATGTTAATAAAAAGACACTTAAGTGAGGGGAAAAAAGACCAGGCCAATAAAAGTTCAGAAGCACCGAGAAAGAAAATGTCAGGAAGACGTGTGTCGTCTCGGCCCGTGGCGACACCGTCCCAGAGAACACCCCTACCTGTCAGAGCTCGCAGCTTGACACAGCAGGAGATGTAGTCGTCGAAGGTGATCTTCCCGTTGGTACTGTATCGTTTTGCGATTGAATTCACGGCCTGGGGACTCAACCGAAACCCTGAAAGGAAGGAAAATCATCCAGCCACAAGTGTGAAAGGATTACAGAAAGATCATGAGAAATAATCAAGCACCGTTTTTTAGGGCTGCTGCTGCTCCCCTGAATTATGAGCACACAACACTTCTGGAACGTAGACGGCCCTCACGCAGCACTTAGGTGTAGAAATTAAAAACGCCACTCCTCTGCATACGCACCCATTGCGGTCAGCGCCTTCTGCAGTTCTTGTGGGTCTATTGTTCCACTTCTGTCACTGTCAAAGCTGATGAAGTGTTGCCTCCAGCCATTCAGGACAGACCAGAGCTCCTTAAATTCACTGAAACCCATTGTGCCGGACAGATCTCTCTGCACTGTCATTAAGGATGGCAGCATTTTAGGGGAGCGACATTGTCTAACGATTACATCAAAGATCAAGGATAAGCAAATTTAATGTTCTTTCCGCTAAAAAGGCTACACATTCTTGTTGGCATGATATAATAAAAAGACACGCTAATGATAGAGTAAACAGGGCCCATGGAAAGAAAGCTCTGAGAACATCTTTTCATCATGGGGGGAAAAAGCTAATCTATGTGACGTGATCACAAGAAAAGGACGTGAGCCTCAGGTAGGAAGCGCCCTTGTTACTGGAACTGGCAGCACCTTGTGGGTGCCCCAGGCTAGGCTGCTCGCTCTCCGTCCTGGGGTGGTCTTGGCCCTAACACTCTTGGCAAGCTCTCCCAGACCCAGGCTTGTCACTTTTGGAAAGGAGATGGGATGGAAGGCACTGTGGGGTCAGCACTTGCTAAACTGAGTCCAACAGCTGCGCTGTGAAACCCCCTGCTTGAAGGTCAAGTGTGAGGCACACAGAGCAACCAGTTACGGCAAACAAGCTTCCCTGACTGCTCAAGTTCCACGCTGTTCTCTATGGACGCTTCCTGCAATTCTTAACCAACATTCTACTTACTAAGCTTTCTTCATTTTTCCAAATTCCATCTTAAAAGCTAATGGGTTTGGAAGAATTTTTTGGTCATCTGTCATTGTGTTTATCAGGTATCAATTCTTAGGTGAATTCCTTTAGGGAAGATTTTTTTTTTTTGACAAGAAAAAATACTCTAAGCAGCAGTCACGGTAAAGGATACATCCAGCATTGAAACCATAAGCCGACAAGTCTCCAGGTTAAAAGCTGTTAAATCAAGAAAAGCACATACACATCAATACAATTTTAAAAATTCACGTTACATTAGATACCTTCAAGTTAATTGGGAGTATGATTTAGGCACTTTCATTTTTATATGCTACTCAACTTAAGTAGATATTTTACATTTGGATTCTTTCTATAACCCAAATTTGATTTTAACAACTCTATAGGAACCTTTTATAAAGGCATTGCACAGTACTGTTACAATATTTTTAGATGTCATTATGGTGTTGAAGTTGGGGGAAAAGATATCCTTATATTTTAGAAAAGTGTACACTGAAGTTATCTGTGGGCGAAACGACTGTTAAGAAATCTGGGATTTGCTTCCAAAGAGAAGGGGCGGGCTCATCGATGAAATAATGGCAACGCAGCGGTAACTGCTGAGGCTGAGCGATGGTTCCCCAGAAGTTCATTGTACGATTATCTGTATTCTTGGATAGGCTTAAAGCGTCCTATCGCAGCATCTTTAAAAACACTACAGACTTTCTTACCTCCGAACTGTAATAGTGAGTTCAATTCACCACAAGGGACCGCATCGTGTTACACCCACCGTGTTGCGTAGGAAGGTCAGGATGCTTTGCTGCTGCTCCTAATTGACTGCAGCTTGCTGGTTTGCTAGTTGTCTAATATTTTTCTTGCTTTTCCCTTTCATGTCAGGCACTGAACAGTAACCTCCTACCTCACATAGCCTGCCCTCCTTTTCATGCACAATAAGCTCCCATTTGAAACTAGATAAATGCACTTGCTAGACTGTGTGTTCAGAGTGCTATGGAGTAAGATGCAATGAGGTAACGCAGAGGTTCCTTCCTGGTAAGAAACACTTCGGAGAAGCAGCAGCATTTCAGCCAAATGCTGAATGACAGAAAGACGGGGGACATTTGACGACAGCCAAACACAGCTAAGGGGCCAACATAAGCCAAGAGAAGCGGGAAAGTCAGGGCAGACAAAGGAAGTGGGAGGAAGCAGGTACTTTTCAATGAGGCTATGTCAGAGAAATCTTGAATTCTGATCAACCGTTTAGCTTTTATTTTATCGGCAATAGGGAGCTACTCAAGATATTCAGAGGAGAGTGAGAAGTTAGAGCTGTGTTTCAGGGACAACAGAAACCTGGGCATTTGTTTGTGAGAGTTTAAGAGGGAGGGAATGCAACGGGCAGTGAACAATAGTGACCAAACGGAAAGCTCACCATTCCGGGCAGTTCCAGGGACTAGAATGCCGCTGTCTAAAAAGCTTGGGTGAGGAAACTCTTGCTTAATATTACTTGTACTTCCCCCCCAAAAGCTTTTATTAATACTAATTCTGTTTTAAATAATTTCAAAATAATCTTTGCTATAATTTTACCTTTACTCTCTTCTTCCAATGCATCTTACTAGAATGCCTCGAACACCTTTGCTGCTAGTAGAAACCCACACTGTCACAGCCCTGGAAGGAAAGCCCTGTCTCCAGCCATTTCTCTCAAGTGCACCAGGGGAAACAACCACACTCAGGGGAAGAAGGGGAATTGAATTAATGTTTCAAACGCTAGAGCAACTGTCCTCATCAGCTCCACCTCTAGATGTGGCTGCTTCCTTTGAAACAGGTTAAAAGGCGTCTGTAGGTGCTGCGCTGGGCATATCCCCACGCCCTGCCTGGGCTGTTTTAGCCTGGAAGCTGGGTGTCAAAGACCCATGCACTGTACTGTTCTGTAGTACAAAACCCAGTCTGACACCTCAAGCAGGTGGTTGGGTGGTTCAGCCGGCCTCCACCACCAGATGAAGCAAACAAATGAACTCGGTCACATGGCCCTGGTGATCAGGAAATGTCCTCTCTACAGCTTGGTGATCTAAGGTCATCGTGAAGTACGGCTTTCTCAAAACACATTTTTAAAAGGAATATTCTCCAAGGATATACAAGCCACTTTGTTAGTCAAATTTTAAAACCTCCTACACTTCTACTGAGAACAGGATAACATGTACGTTGTGACACAGCTCACTTTGGTGACCCCTGGTATTAGACCTTTGTTCACAAGATGCCACTGCTTGAGGTTAACAATTAACAATGTAAATGCATTGCCTACAACAAAACAATCCCCTAATCTAGAAAGCACTTCTTTAGTTTAGGACCAGATTAAATGACAGAAATGCAAAAGGTTCCTCTCTTGTATTAATTCACCCCAAAGAGGAAATATTAATAGGGTGATGAATTATAACACAAAAGACAAATACAGAAATGCAAATAGTTTAAAAAGACAGCCATCTAGTGAATATGCCATGTCAAACAGTCAAAAAAAAATGCCACTGTAAATCCTCAGGGGTGAATTTTTGTTTGACCATCTTAATTCACAGTCTACCGGGAAGGGCTCTGATTTGATGTTCTGCCTCAATTAACAACTGGCAAAGAAGTGGGCAGCTGAAGACCTCAGTCAAGACACTATTGTGTACCCTGGTACCTGCCATGGTGGAGATCTGGTTTGAAAAGAGGAGTGTGGTCTGCGTGCGTGGGGTGATGAGCAGCCCCCAGGCGGGAGGCAGCATGTTTGCAAGGGCTCCCTACCTGCAGCTCAGAGCAGAGCGTGCAGGGCAGGAAGTGGTGTGAGCACTACACTGTAGAGCAGCAGATCCAGTCTGAGGAACTGGGGAGGAGGGAAGGGGGACTGGTGTAGAGAGTTTAGAAATTAGGAGGGAAGGTCCTACTTAACCCAAATGCTTTCTCTGAGGTGGAAGGAGGAAAGAAAGAGGGAAGACTGAGGAATGTCACGGACAGTGTTCAAGGTGCCAGCGGCACACTCAGAGACCAGCTAGCGGCACACTCAGAGACCAGCTAGCAGCACAATCAGCTCCTTGAGGACTGGGGTGGAGGACAGGAACAGCCATCAGAACCAGGCGTGAAAGCAGGCCGCTTGGGGACCAAGTGCACAAGACCAGCCACTCAAAGCCCTTGGGGACACCAGGCTCAGGACAAAGTAAGCTCTTAGCAAATAGCAGTAAATGTTAGCTATTGTCAACGCAGTGGAAAAAAGGACTATGTGATAAACCTCCCAAGCTATTGGAGGCAGGCTTGACATGCTCAGTGACTCAAAGTAACCACACAGGATGGTCTGAGTGATCATAAATTCCTGACTGGGCAGGTCAAGGTGGGTAGTCATGCCCCAGGCATATATCTTCCTTAGCAAAGGTCAGTCTTTACCTCACATGAGCCCTGTCCACTGTTACGCACCTAGGATGACTCAGACACCAGAGCAGGAGACCACAGAAGCCCTCCCTGTTACCTTGTTCCCAAGTACCAGCTGTGTGTACTGCCAATGTTAATTATTACCTATCCTATACCCACCAGTGTATAGTTATGTGCTTTTCCACTTGGCCTTTTATCCAATCCTTGAGATTTCCCTACTTTGCTTTCTCCAGCCTCCTCAATCTACCACTGATGGATTTCATGTACCTTCCTCATGTTTTTTCCCTTGGTTCAAAATCCCTAAGAGGAACTGCAAAACTGCCATTCTCCAGATCATTTTCTCAGCCCCTTGAGATTTTGCTTCCGGCATGTCCTCAAAATTTTGGCTTGAATAAACTCTTATAAAACTTTTCCATAGGCTGGACATTCTCCTCTCATTAAAGACACCTGACCTGGAAGACTTCCTTTTAGCACCTTAACTCATCCTCTGTGAAGGAAGCTGTTTCTGCTTTGGATGGTTCCAGATACACGGAACCCAAGTCTAAGAAACCCATTAACTTGGCAGGTAGTGTGGAGTGACTTCTTAAGAACTGTTTTCAAATTCACAGTTTGAAGTAAACCGAACTGAGCTTTTGAAATTCTACATGTTGAAGGCTGTGCTCACGGGCAACAGCTAGGATGTGAAATGCAGGAGTGCTTCCAGAGCAACGTCGAGGCTGCGGAACGTACGTTTGTATCCGCCAGCAATGCCCGACTGCGTCAGGCACCTCTGCAACTCGTCCGCGTCTATTTGTCCATCCTTTTGGAAACAAACACAGGAAGAGACATCACAAAATCACAGGCACAATGTGAACCTTCTAGTTCTCTGTTTACTCTCAGTATTCAATGTATCAATAATCACCAAGAAAATGAGTATTATTGTGCATGAAACTTTTAAAGGCATGCATTTCGACAACAGGCGTTCTTTTCTTCATCTTACTTCCAAAAATAATTCCATGATAAAAGAAAGACAGATTGTTACATCCTCTCCCACAAAGGCATGATTAGGGCCATAAAAATGCATTTCTTAATATCTAAGTGGGCGTTCAACTTCAGGCTCTATTTTAAATAATTATTACACGAGAATTAACAAAGTCAGAAAGCTGCTTACACCTATACTTTAGTATTGTCAATATCTTTTCATCATCTTTACATTCCTGACTTAGATTTGGCATAAGCATTCCTAGGTATAAGGTTCCTCTCTTGATAAAACACTAAGGTGCATTCAGTTTCTTCCATTGATACTTGATACATGTTTTAATGAATGAATAAAACTAGTTTCTGTCCTGAACTACTCCTCTATGACTCTGAGCGAGGGAATGCCAAAGTTAAGCATTTTAAAATAAAAGAATTTATGCAGTTGCTTAAAATCTTATTCCTCTTTCTAGCTTTTTGGGAGGGGAAGCAGGGCACACAGCTGACATCAGTAAATAAAAAGCTTAGTTCAGAGAGAGACCTTCCTGATCACCATTGCTTATGATGGTTTTTTCAGGTCACAACTACACATGTCTGGGAGATGCAGATTCCCGAGTGCCGATTTATTGCCTGGCTGAGGTCAGAACTAGATATAGGTTACTTTTACAGATTTAAAAATAAAATGCCTAATTTCTCAAGTCCATAGGTATTGTAAGTTCTGAATGAAGAGCAGGGTCAATAATTTGAAAGACGATGGATATGCTGATACAGGCCAGGGCTGCTGAAAGCTAAGCAGGTGGGGTCACTTACAGGCCGGAGGTACAGGCCATCTAAGAATGTGAGTCTTGAGCTTTGCTGTGTCTTGTGGTTTCAAAGATACCGATCGTTAACAGATTAAGCAGATACTTAAAGGGAAGCCCTTTCAGTTGTAGACTCAATTTTCCACTCAATTTTCTCAAACTGTATTTCTTAGAGTGCTATTCTAAAAGGTGGCCTTAGGTTTTTATCCCATGTAGTTTATGGCATTTCCACATTTAGGCTGTGTTATTTCTAGCTTTTGATCCAAACAGAGCCAAACTGAACTCATACAGGCAAACATCCCCTCTGGACACACCGGGCTTGCACCAACAGCGTAGTTAGCAGACAGCAGCCTCCTGGGCTAAGGAAGTGCCCTTCCTCAGTGCACACCACCAAGAGTCACCCAATTCAGAATTTAAAGAAGTGGAGGATCTTGGGGTGCAGACTGTAACCATCTCTTTGGGTCAACAGGCCACAACAACCCCTAATGAGGACACAGAAGAGCTGACCTAGTAGTAACAGCATCCCCATCAAAAGGGAAACTGTTCACAAGATTAACTTCCTGATAGTAAGAAGAGAGCAGTAACTTTCTTATTTTGAAGCTGGTAGCTTTTGACCATAAATATCTATTCCCTAAAGGGGTGACAGATCAACAAATTCAACCCAAAGAAAGTATCTGAATCTGGCAACAGAATTACTAGCACAGGCCTTTAAATTGTACAAACGGTGCTCACCAGATCAGCAATTCTTTCTCCGCAAAGCACCCTAGACCCTGACAATTCAGTTCTAAAGACATCTTTCTACCTGGCAGATCTTCAAAGGGTATTAATAATCCCCTATTCTGTTCAGTCAGTCTGCCCCTAAATCAATCACAAGTTTAGTTTTGAATTGAACTAACATAACACCAGTAACACTTTGTCCTTATTTGTTCTGGATATTCAAAAAACGTAATTGACAATAAATTTCCTCTCTCTCTCTTTTTTTTCTTTTGGAGAAGTGACTCTTTTCCAGGGGAAAGGCTGTTTTCCCGGGCACCATAACAAAGACTAATACAAATGTAGAATGTGATGACTCTTTAATATTGAAGGGAAAAGCTAACCTGTCCAGCTACTGCAGCAAAGTAACCATACAGCGGGTCCTGAGTTTGTCCAGGGAATGTAGGCCCTCCGGGAGCCCCTCCATACTGCAAAACAGAAAACACGTTCAGCTCCATTCTGCTGAACGAAGTTTGCTCTTTCCCCACTGCGCGTCTTTGTGCGAAGCCAGGCGTTTGCCGCCGCACCGCCGGGCACACTCTAACTGCAGCCACTCTGCCCCTTTCTTCCCCTCTCACTCCCCTTAATTTAAAAACGAGAGGCTTGGACCAAAACGAATTGTTTTGTCCGTGACATCTGCGTTAAGTGAAGCAACTTACATAAACCCTGTTAACTTTCAGGTTACCAAGGTAAATGCAAGCCAGGCAAGCAGTTGAAGACCAGCTTTAAATCCTCTTACAGAGTTTTATGGTAGTTTCAAAGCGTTTGGGGGCAGGTGTAGCCAGGGAGGGCTAAGGTGTGTCTGGGTTGGGCTGTTGTCCGAGAGGGAACCTCCTGTCTTGGAAACAGTTCCCACGACAACGCGCATCCCGGACGCAGGGCGAGGGGTTCTTCCTCTCGGAAGACTTTTACTCTGGCGGCCTTTCCCTGACCTCTTTTTCTCCCTTTCTTTTAAAGGGAGAAGTAGATGTCTGGACCACTCTAGATTAAAATTGTTGTTGCTCTTAGAAGAAAACACAGAGGGAGGGGGAAGAAGCCAACACCCAATTTGCACAATTTCGCGCCAGCTATCCGAGAGTCACTGGGTGGATTTGTGGGGTTGCAATCCACCCGTGGGGAGGCAGAGGGGACAGAGAGAAGGAGGGAGCCGGAGAAAGAGGCCGAAAGATCAGGGGCGAGGCAGCCGGCAGGGAGAAGCCAGAGGCGGGAGGCGCCCGCAGAGCTGCCCCAGCGATGTCGCCAAGTGTGTTCTCTGGGTGTCCCCGGTGTCTCCGGGTCGCGCCTGGGCCGCGAGCCTGCGCGGGCCGCACTTACCCCACCTGGGTAGTACCCGCCGCCAGCGCCGGGGTGCCCGGGATAAGCCATGGTGCAGACTGCGCTGGCGCCGCCCTGCGCGCCCCACCTCACCGCCGCGCGGGCCGCCCGGGCCGCACCAAGTGGCCGGCGGGGGACACGCCCCGGAGCCGCCGCCCGTGCGGGTTTCCGCGGCGCTCTGGGCCCCCAGCCTGCGTCCACCCCGTCTTTAGGTTTCACAGGCTCAGGTCGTGCATCATGCAAGGTCCGGTAAGTGACTTAAGACCTGCGAATTAGTTCACACCTAGGATTTCCCTCCCTTCGAAACAAATGGTCCATCCCAACATCTATACAGGGCCCAGGGAATTTTTTCTTCCTATTTGACTGTTTTTCTGACTTTTTTACTTTAAACTACTTTGTTGGGCTGGGCCGACGGGCTCTAAGCAGAGTGCAGTATTGCGGGAGCGGCCGAATACATTAGGGCAGCTCCTAGGTACCTGTGAGGCTCGGAGGCGTGGGTGAAAGATCAAAATATGAAAGCGCCCTTGGGAAACAGGAATAGAGTTCAGGAACTGTGTGCAAGGGGGTGTTTGGGGTGCGGTGGCACGTTTCCCTGAACAACAATGGCCTGGTTCCTTGCTAGGGGACTTTGTCGTCTCAGGGCCAAGCTGGGCGGAGCAGGATGCGGCCTGGGGAGGACACAGGGCATGTGCGGGGCGGGGCAGCCTGGCCCAGATGGTTCTTAGAAGAGGAATTTGGGTTAGTATCTGGATGAATCAGGCAGAACAAACCCAGCTCCCAAATGACTCAGCTGCTGTTTATACCAGAAAAGTTCAGAGCAAGTGAAGAGTGTGCTGGTACATACGCAGGAAGGTGAGAGATTGGAATTTCGCTTAGGTGATTCCGAAAATGGTTTTCCTTAGTTCACAGGTTTCCTTTTTCACGCAGTTGAGCAGTCTGTAGCCGTTCAGACGTGAGATTCTGTTTGGTTTTTGAGTCACATAATTTAAATCTTGCAGAATGTTTTTCTGAATTTTAACATTTTTAAAATGCATTAATGAGCAAGATTCACAGTATTTGCTGTGAGGTTGCAGAGAAAAAATGAGAGTCATAGGGTCATTGCTTTCCTCTTATGTGTGACTCCCCGCCAGTCCTCTTTTTGGACACCCAAACTCCAAAAGTGAAAGTCCTGAATGATGAAAAAAGAGCTCTAATAGTCCCTGCTGTTTCATATCAGGTAAACTATATGTTACTTGTTTTCTGTTTGATTCAGAAAGGAGATAACTGTTTCCAAATACTATAGCGATCATCGAGGTGGATTAGACATTTATGAGTCCCATGGCCTCTGCGGGTTTTTTTCTATTTCATTTTTGTTTGCGGTAAGAACACTTAACATGACATCTACTCTCAACAAAATTTTAAGTGTGCAGTATTGTTAACTATATGCACAGTGTTGTACTATATCTTTCGAACCTTTTTATCTTTTTTTTTTAGTGCAGTCTCCATAGAGACGGACAGAAATCGCCAGTGTCGAGTATATCTCAAGTAGTCACCGTGGGATATTGGGAAAAATAATCGTGCCGGTTATGAACCTGATTGGCTACAATACTGTCACCGCGCCGAGCTCCAACCTTTTTACCTTGCGTGACTGAAACTTTATGCCTCCTGAACAGCTCCTCAATGTTCCGTACCCATTGAACAATTTCCTTCTAATTCCAGCCCCTTTCGACTTTCTGATTCTGTAAGTCTGACTATTTTAGATACCTTATATAATTGTAGTCATGCAGTCTTTGTCTTTTTATAATTGGCTTATTTCACCTAGCATAGTGTCCTTGGAGTTTATCCATGTTGTAGCATATGGCAGGGTTTTCTTTTTTGAAGGCTGGATCCATTGTGGGATTGCAGGAACATATGGTGGTTTCATTTTCAGTTTTTGAGGAGCCTCTGTATTGTATTCCATAGTGGCCACACCATCCCCACCCCCAGCAACAGTCTGCAAGAGTTCCAATTTCTCCACCCACTTGCCAACACTAACTGTCTATTTTTTTATAATAACCATTCTAACAGTTGTTAGGTGGTGTCTCATTGTGACTTTGATCTCTGTTTCCTTGATAATTAGTGACCCTGAGCCCTTTTTTTATCTATCTGTTGGCCATTTGGAAGTCTTCTTTGGAGAAATGTCTATTTAAGTCCCTAGCCCATTTTTTAAATTTTTTTTTAAAGATTTTATTCACTTATTTTCAGAGAGAGGGGAAGGGAAGGAGTAAGAAAGGGAGAGAAACATCAATGTGTGGTTGCCTCTCACGCATCCCCTACTGGGGACCTGCCCGTAACCCAGGCATGTGCCCTGACTGGGAATTGAGCCAGTGACCCTTTGGTTTGCAGGCCTGCACTCAATCCACTGAGCCACACCAACCAGAGCCCTTAGCCTGTTTTAAATTCAAGTTATTAGTTTTATTTCTATTGAGTTGCAGGTGTTCCTTACATAGTTTGGAGGCTAACTCCTTACCGGATACATGGTTTGCAAATATTGTCTCCCATTCCACAGGTTGCCTGTTCATTCTGTTGTTTCCTTTGCTGTGCAAAGCTTTTTGATTTGATGCAGCCCCTCTTGTTTATTTTTGTTGCCTGTGCTTTAGGTGTCACAGCATGGAACACTGCCAAGACTGATGTCGTGAAGCTTTCCCCCATTTCCTTTTGGGAGTTTTACAGTTTCAGGCCTTACATTTAAGTCTTTAATTCCTTTTGAGCTGGTTTTGGTGGATGATGTAAGATAAGGGTGCAATTTCATCCTTTTGCACGTGGGTATCCAGTTTTCCCAGCACCATTTGTTGAAGAGAGCTTCCTTTTTCCACGGTGTATTTTTGGCTCTCTTGTCAGAGATCAGTTGATTGTATATGTGTGAATTTATTCCTGTGCTCTTTATTCTGTTCCTTGGCTTCCGCTTTGATATCTGTTTCTTCAGAAAGAGGTAACTAGAAATAGTTATGAGGAGTGGATGGTGAGGACCAAACTCAAAGTTGAGTGTAAGCTCTTTTAAGGCTCAAGTTTGAAGGAAGTAGCTAGCATGTAAGAGTAACGCCGAATTAGCTTTGTGGATTAGCAACCATGCTCCTCGTCCTTTCAATTGATGTTAGACTTCTTCCTACTGCCCCACTGCTAACAAGTTTATTTACTGGAGTGCTGCAAATGAAATTTTTACAATTATTGCTAGCAAATTGGCAAGCTGTTGCTGCTGCTTTAGTTTATGGGAAAAAAAAAGGTAGCAACTAATAATAACAACAAACAGATGGTACTTAATATGTGCCAGACCCTCTTCTAAGCACTTTACGTGTTTGCTTAGTTCTCATAAAGCTCCATGAGATAGATTGATGCTGTTATCATCTTCAGTTGAAGACGCGGGAGCTGAGAGAAGGTGCCTCCGTAGAAACCACACAGAACTGAACTATTCTGCCAGGGCTGGAGCCTGGGCCTGACACCAGAGGGGGTGGCAAACGGTGTGGAGGCCCAGATAGTAAATACATTGCTTCGTGGGCCTTACAGCCTCTGTAGCAGCTCCTGAATTCAGCCGTTGTAGCACACAAGCATCCACAGATAACACACAACCGAATGGGTGTGGCTGTATCCCAACACGACTTTGTATATGGACATTGAAATCTGAATTCCATACAATTTTCATGTTATGAAACATTATTCTTTATTTTTTTTCTAAATATTAAAATACATAGTATTTTTCTTAGCTCCCTGGTATAGAAACAGGAGGTGGGCCAGATTTGGCCCTTGGGTAGTTAGTCAACCACTGCTAAGAAACCCCTCCAGGATTCTGATTTTAAGATAAAGCTTAAGAGTAGCAGTGGCTGAGTCACCCTGAGGAATGAGGACTTTCCTGAGATGGGATCCTGTGTAGAGAATGGCTTCTTCAGAGTCTTCCCCATGGCCCAGTACAATGACCGAAAGGAACCCTGGAAACTCTGACTTGTCAATGTCACCCATGCAGTAGTAACAGCAAGAGGGCACACACGATGACCAAACTGGACACAGGTGTGTGTCCATGTAACGTGGATCCCTCTCTTCATTGGCTGAGTATTGACAAAGCAGAAACACTCAGGAAAAAACACTCAACAAGAACTTGACAAAATAGAGGTGAGTTTACTTTCATGGCTTGATTCCCCTTCCAGTGGATGGGGTAAAGGTGGGGAGTGAGAGAAAAAGCAACTTTACTAAGGTCTTGGCGTGTGCCAACCATTGTACTAGATACTTCCTTATGGCATTGCACTAAAAGAACATCACTTTCAAAGGAGATATAGCTAACCACATTTTATAGATGGAGAAATTGAGGGTTAAGTAGCTTTCCGAAAGTTATACACTAGATCTTTGACCCCAATCTACCTGCCTCTGAAGCAGTGGTGGTTTAAAACATAAACAAACTACAAATATCCGAGGCTAAGCTCTCATTTTTTTCTCTCTTCATGCTGCTTTCTGAGGAATTAGGGCAGAGGAGACACTGCAGAAAAAGAATCTTAGAGGTAGAAAAACTCTTCAAAGGTTCTAAGTATCAGCCTTGGGCAAGAGCACACAAATCATCAAAGAGTGATACTTATTTCCTTCGTTCCTACATATAAGCTAGAGGGAGAGAGTCCACCCTCATGTCTATTTCAATTTTGAACCAAATAAAAACCCAGTGGAATAACTCATTCTTATCCTTTATAACTTCAAATCTCAGAATCTGAGATATGGACACTGCAATCCGCAAGCCATTTAAGGAAACTCAGCAACAGAACACTCAGCTGTGCACATTAGTTAAAAGAGGGATTCCTAACTGATATGGACATTCTGGGGAAGTAGGGGACTGAGTGACATGTTCTACAATTTACTAAGTCCTAGCCAGAGACTGCAGGAGTTTGGCAGCCACACCGTCACGATTGAGGTGAACTGCGGCAGCACGAGTTAGGGTTAGGGAGAGAGCCATGGGGGGCGGGGTTAGAGACAGGATATGGATCGTAGTCATTTTGGGAAGTTGTTGGAATCACAGAAACCTTTGTGATCTTTGTGATTTTCTTCTCCAATCATGTTGTTTTATGAAGAAGATGAAGAAACTGAGTCTGGGAGAAGGCTGACCTCGCCTGCTGTCAATACTTTATTACTCTTCCTATTAAAGTGCTGGCATTATCCGAATATACCTCTCAGAGAGGATGTCGGTCTTCTGTGGTGTACCCTCCCCGCCAGCCCATCTCTGTTTATGCTTTCAAGACAAAAGGCAGCGTGGACACGCTCTTTGACCCTGGAGAGGAGTTAGTATAAAGTACTATGTGTAGTTTCCAGGCTGAACTTCCTGACTCAGAGAAGTGAAAGGTATAGTCTAGCTAAGTAACTGCAGTTGTCTCACCATTTCCTGCAGGTGAATTACTCACAGGTCTAACATCTCTGGAAGAGATGAGCAATAACATTTACCAGATTAAAGTCTCAACTTACTTTTAACCCTCAGCTGTATGTTACTTTAAACTAATTGTGTGTCAATTGTTTAATGGGCTCCTGGCACACTGTGGTGATAATGAGCCATGAAAATCACGAACCGCAGCTGTCCAGTGGAGCTTTCTATCATACCGGAAATACCTCATATCTGTGCCATGCAGTACGGTGGCCACTAATTACAGGTGGCTATTGAGCATGTAAAGTGAGAACTAAAATTTTAATTTAATTTAATTGACTTTTAAATAACCAAATGGCTACTGAACAGGTTCCTTTTGACCCATTCCTTCCTTTAGTGAAGCTTTTAGCTAGGATGGATGATAAAGATTAATCAGGAAGCAGGTCAGTTTTGGAGAATATATGAATATATACATATATAATATATACTATACATATACATATAGTACATATGAAGTATATACTATATATACTATTTATGTGGTTTATGTACATGTAATATATGTGTGTGTAACTTTGTAGCAATTAGAGCTGTTGAAAACAGCCATCAGAGATGAGCTCCCCATCACTAGAGGTGATGAAGCAAAGGCTGTCAGGGATGCTAAAGGGCAAGTTTACATTTTGGGTAAAGGATTGGATGAACTAACACTCTATAGACTACAAAGTGTTTTCTAATGGTCTCCCCTTAACTTTACCCCAGTCACAGCCAGAACATTAAGATTATACGCATGTTGCAGGAGAGGGCTGAGGCTCGTGACTTGTTCTAGGTCACCACATGAACAGCAGTAACACCCTACGAATTGCTCATCTGCTGACTTAAATCTTTTCTCAAACTCACACTGTTCTCTCAAGACTCTTCCTTCTATGGCTCTGCAATTCATTGGATCAAGAATTTGGGTGCTTTTCCCCCTATTCCTGATTAGAATGTTTTTCAGAAATCAGAATATTACATTTGAATAATGGCCTAAAGTAATGAACCCCTATTTAGCTCTTTTATCACCCATGATAAAGATAGATTTTAGGATAGACAATTGCTTTTTTGACTAACAAGGTATAGATATGCAAGGCCAAAGGGCGGTCAAGAAGTGAACTGGCTATCAGCAGTCCTGTCTGAGGCTTAGACTGATTTTCAAGTCTCCGCAACTTGTGCTTATAGCTGTCACCATGGTTGGGACCAGGGAGACAGGAAAATATTGAACACGGGAGCTGCACTGCCAGGTAGAAAGTCACCTGTGCTCAGCATCAGACGTCCATGGGGATGAGTGTTCCTGGACACGTATAGCACGGGGTGTCCTCAACTCTTAAAGAGGTGGTGTTCTAGAAGCTGGTTGTTCCCACCTGGGAATGTATTCTGCTATACCATCACTTCATGAGTGGTTACCGTGCACGCCTTCAAAGGTTCTGCACAGCCCTCCGTGTTCGGAAGAGAACCAATCCTGGAGTTAGGGCAGAGTGAGGACTCATTTAGGCTTCTTTTCTGCCCACCCCCTCTCATTCCCTTTGTCCCGCCAGTCCTATCGTGACAAAGTCTGCCCAGAAGCAGAGGTAAAATAAGAAACCAGGAGGGGGAGACAGTCTCTATCAGCTTTATTAGCATGGTGTGTGTATGTGTGTGTGTCTGTGAGAGACAGACAGAGACAGACAGAGACAGAGACATGGGGAGAGACACTGGGAGGAGGGAAAACAGAAGAAAAATGTCAAATGAGACCTCTGCGGAAGGAAGAGTGACTGGTTTTGACTCCCAGGCACCTAGGCGGAGCAGCTGTTTTCAGAAAGCCACACATGTTTGAAACTTATACCCAAGTCAGTTACATGCAAACTGGGAATTTCTTAATTAAGACTAAGACATCGCTTTATATAATTTTTTTAGGAAGTTACTTGCCTGTTTTCATGTGTGGGAAGTCAGTTGCAAAGCTGAGAAAAGAATCTGGGTTGATTCTCATTTTTGTATTGTGATTTTGCTACTGTGGTTAGCCAAGGATCAGCTATGCTATATTTTTTAATGCTGTATTCAAACCTAGCTCATTACGTACTGAAAAGCAATGGTTTGTTAAGCATCTAAGACCCTATATGGGAGAATCAATTTAACAATCTCAGTCTAAACATCTTACCAAAAGAGTTATAGATATTTTTCTTCAATTACATTACATGCTTTAGAATTACTGTTCTATGAAGCAACTTGTATCCATTTTATTAAAATGGAGGGATTAGGACTTTCATTCAAGATGGCAGTGTAGGCAGACATGGCTCACCTCTCCATACAACTACATCAAAATTACAACTAAAACATAGAACAACCATCACTCAGAATGGTCAGAAATCAAGCTGAATGGAAGTCTGACATCTGAGGAATGAAAGAAACCACATCCATCCAGACCTGGTAGGAGGAGTGCAGACGCAGAATGGTCTGGTCCCACACCCATGTATGGTGGATAAAAATTGGGAGGGATATCTCAGAAGTGAGGACTCCCAGCCCCACACCAGGCCCCCAAGCTCAGGGTTCCAGTGCCAGAAAGATAAGTCCCCATAACTTCTGGCTGCAAAAACCAGCAGAGATTGAGTTGGTGGAAGAAACTTCTGGAGCCCCAAGCAGTTCCTCTTAAAGAACCTACACATGGACTTGCTTACTCAGACACACTTCCTCTGAGCTCCAGCACTGGGGTAGCAGCTTAAAAGGCACCAATGGCATGCTGGGAGAGACTGAGGTGTCAGCGTCATGGCGAGCAGAGGTCATTGTCCCTTTCCTGGGCCCTCCCCGCACAGAGCCCCAGAGTTGTCAAGCTGGTACCATATCTGAGACCCCATCAACCTGGTTAACACTGTTTGACCCACCTTGGAGATTCCCAGAGACTCCACTCCACCAGACGTATGGACCCACTCAAGCTGCTTTTCTATATGAATGGCTGGTCTTGGCTCATGCTTGACAACCTAAATTCTCTCAACCAAGCAACAGCTGGCCTCAGGGAGCCCCAGGCCTGACACTAGCAGCAGCCAGGCTAGATTCACAACTTGGCTCTGCTTGGAAGTCTTCAAGTCCAGTACAAGTAGGAACCATCTCAGATTGCTTTACAGCTCAGGCAGGGTGGTCCTCAGCAAAACAGAGGTGGGGGCTGACCTTGGCCTGCACCACCTGGGAAATCCCTGGGCCAGCGCACCCTCTGGACAGCTACAGACCATGTCTGAGCACCACCACCCTGCCCCTGCTTAGCTGATCCTCCACGGAGGGTGGAGGTTGGTAGTAAGTGGTCACAGCCAATCCTTGCAGCTGACTGGCCTGTGTAAATCCCTTCCATTGATCTGCCAACAGCAACCAAGGCTCAACTACAAGAGGAGGGTGTATTAAGCTCACACAAAGGGCGCACCTCAAGTACCCAGCTTGGGTGATAGGGGAGGCTGAGCCACTGGATCCTACAGGACACCTACTACTTTAGGTGGCACTACCAAGACACAGAGTCAAAGCCACTCTACCGAATACATAGAAACAAACACAGATAGGCTGCCAAAATGAGGACACAAAGAAACATGGCCCAAGTGAAAGAGCAGATTAAAACTCCAGAAAAAGAACTAAACAAAATGGAGATAAGCAACCTATCAGATGAAGAATTCAAAACACTGGTTGTAAGGATGCTCAAGGAGCTTAGTGAGGACCTCAGCAGTATAAAATGATCCAGTCAGAAACAAAGGATACACTAATTGCAATAAAGAACAATTTATAGGGAAACAACAACAGAATGGATGAGGCTGAGAATCAGATCAATGATTTGGAAAATAAGGAAGAAAACAACCAATCAGAATAATAAGAAGAAAAAAGAATCCAAAAATATGAGGATAGTATGAGCAGCCTTAGAACAACTTGAAGAAGTCTAACATTCACATCATAGGAGTGCCAGAAGGAGAAGAGAAAGGGCAAGAAATTAGAAATCTATTTGAAAAATAATGAAGGAAAACTTCTCTGCTTTGGTGAAAGAAATAGGCACGAAGTCCAGGAAGCACAGAGAGTCCCAAACAAGATGGATGCAAAGAGCTGCACAGCAAGACACATCAGAATTAAAATGTCAAAGGTTAAAGATAAAGAGAGAATCTTAAAAGCAGCAAGAGAAAAGCAGATAATTGCCAACAAAGGAGTTCCCATAAGACTCAGCTGATTTCTCAAAAGAAACTTTGCAGGCAAGAAGGGGCTGGCAAGATATATTCAAAGTCATGAAAAACAGAGATCTACAGCCAAGATTGCTCTACCCATCCAAGATATTTAGAATCGAAGGACATATGAACAGCTTCCAGACAAGAAAAAATTAAAAGAGTTCATCATCACCAAACCACTATTATATGAAATGTTAAGGGACTTATTTAAGAAAAAGAAGGAGATCAAAACTATGAATAATAAAATGACAAAAAAACCCCAAATTTATCAACAATTGAATCTAAAAAACAAACTAAGCAAACAAGAAGAACAGAGATAGAATCATGGATAGGGAGAGCGTTTTAATGGTTGCCAGATGGGAGGGGGTGTGGCGGTATGGGTGAAGAGGTGAGGGGATGAAGAAGTAGAAATACGTAGTTACAGAATAGCTACGGGGATGTAAAGTACAGTGTAGGAAACGGAATTGCTAAAGAACTTATACACATGACCCATGGACATGAACAATGGTGTGGGGATTGCCTGAGGAATTAGGGGGTGCTGGGTGGAGGGGCAATGGGGGAAAAGGCATGGTGCCTTGTGCCTTGAATGGGAATCAAACCCACAACCTTTGGGTTTGCAGGCTGGCACTCAACCCACTGAACCACACCAGCCATGGCCAGATAATATTTTATAACAATAAACTTGACAGATTTTCTCATCCTGAAAAAAAATGAGTTTATAGAATTGCACAGATTAAGAACTTTCTTATTTTGTAACAGCACAATGAGAACATTTGAGTTGTTATTGGAACTGTCTAATGTTACTTTACCTGCATCTCAAGGTGAGGTCTTCGAGGCAGAAGCTGGTGATTCTGAGAAGTAGTCCATGCAGGGTGGCCAAACAGAAGAATCAATAAATATAAACTGTAATAGCAAATTTCCCTCTTGATCCTTGGCAACAGTGACCAACTATAAACACATTCAACAGTGTGGGCAGCTTTCCCACTGGCTCCGGAGAAGCCTTTTTTGAGTTATGTGTATTTCAGTGTCAGAAAGAATTACCTTAGCTAAGGCATCCAGGAACCAATAGCAACAGTACTGAACACAGGTGCCGCTCAATACTTGACATTCCTTTGGAATTATTGCCTCTCAGAAATGTTGGAAACCCTAGAGGGCTGCACACTGCCTCAGTGCTGTGTGGGAGCTGGTCAGCAAGAGCCAATTTTCAGGAATTTTGCCAGACCATTATTAAACACTGTCAATATTATAAATTAAATATTTTTAACTTTCAGAAATCAGAGGTAATAAGCACTCAAAATGCATCACTTCTTAATTATTTTTCTACCCTTATACTGTGTAATGGGGTCCTGCTGGGCATTAATTCCCAGCTCCAGGCTTAGTTGTATCATCTTAGTAGCTTGAAATCGGCCATGGTGGGAATATTTAAATCAAGGAAGTCAATTTGTACTTGCAAATAAGAAATTGGTTTATTGTTTCGTTGCTTGTCTGCTCCAGACTTGGAGTTGACATGTTGGATAAAACGTTAGCGTGTAGATTAAAGTTAAAAGTGTGTTGTATTTGTGAGCTGCACAAACCGTTAGAGGAAGCATTCCTCTGTCATTTTAAATTATTGTGGCTTATTAGGACCATTTAATGGCCCTTATGAGGAACTCACTTTATCATAACCAGCTCTGGGAAAATTGTATCATTTCAGTTTAATTTTAGAGCCTGAAATTGATTTGAACGATTTTGGGGTTTTTGTGGGTACTATACAATCAAACAATGTTCCAATCCCCACAATTACACAAAAAGTTGAAAAGGAAACATCATTGCAATCAGTAGTTCTGAAGTTGACAGAAGTTTCCATTTATTGGAAATACTTTTTGAGCACGAGCAGCTGTTTAACAGTAAATCACATCAGATCTAACACTAAATCTGCTGGGGAAGTCTTAGTGGATGGGAAGGCAACTCCATTTGTCAAATCGTGGTCAACTCCAGCCACAGGTTGGCTTTGGATTGAAATGTAAAAATTCAACAAAAGCATCCTGTGAGAACCAACTGTCTATATGACAGTGACAATAAAAAGTACTGTATATTTTATTATTATTTATAAATTGTGTGCTACACATTCTTTCTCTCTTATGTGTATGTATAAGTACACAAAAGGTTGGCTTTTGTTTGTTGGTTTTTCCCTTCTCTTTGGAGATACAGTTGTTAAGCATTTCCCGCCCACCACGGGCTGCGGCCTGAAGGCCAGGATATTGTCCGTTGAACTCAAGGAAGGAGACAGGGGCCTCTGTCTGGGCTCAGACTGGGCTTGATATCGACTGGTAAACAAAAGGTAACATGTAGTGGGACTTTAAGGCACATTTAGGTGAAAATTCAAGAGTTTGTCTTTAGGGCCTTTGAATGCTTTTTCCTGTTTTTGTTCTTCCAGGTTCTGGAAGCAGCTATCACAGGCCCTTAAGTTTCCGTCTTAGTCTTCTGTGACTGTTGAAAATCCCTGCTTCATAGCTCAGCCCTCTTTGCGGAGTCTCTGAGCTTTAAAATCCCCATGGTGTGCCCTTTAAACTCCTGTCCACTAGGTGTGGACGATCTCTGGGAGTTGTTCGAAATAAATTAATTAAAACATAAACACACACAAAACCAAAAATATAAACACTGCAAAATGCTTGCATTTTGCAATGGAACATTTTTATCTGGAGTTAATCTTTAATAATAGAATATGTGGAAGGTTTTAAAAAATAATACATGTTTATTAATATTTGTAAAATGCAAATGAAAAGTAAAAAGAAAAATCACCTACCACTCAGAGAAAATCATTGTAAATGTTTCCAGGCTGTTTTCTATGACCAAAAATAGGATCATCCTATATATATACTATTTCGTAACTTGCTTTTTAAATTAATAAATATATTGAGTGAACATCTTTTATTAACTATTTTAAGTCAACACTGTTTCTGAAGGCCAAGAGTATTCGACTGTACGATCATTTTAGTTAACCATTGCCATATTCTTTAATTCCACATCTTTATTATTATATACAATACTGAAATAATGCCATAGTTAAAATTTTGCTTACATTTTGGACTGTTTTCTCAGACATGTTTTTAAGTAGATGTGGTGGGATGAGGTGTTTGAAGTTCCTGAGAGTTACCTTGAACCGTCTCACAGGAAGTACCTCACCAGTGAGTACTACCATCCATAGGACTGAGGGCACTTGGGGCTGTCAGGGACAGGTGCACAGAGAGGACAATGTCATTGCCAGTCTCTCCTTCGACAGACCTGGGTTGTAGACTGAGTTGAAAAGGAGATTATCCCTGAATGTTGAATTGATAAGCATTTTTTGCTTCAACACTCCTTATGTATAAATTGTAATATTTTTTTAGTGAAAATTGAAAGGAAGAAAGATTCAAGTTAATTAAAAATTAAAAAAATAAGCTTTATTTAGTTAACAAAACCCTACCATTATCAAAATTAAAAGACAAATGACAAACTAGAAAAATATCTGCAGCATCTTTAATAATGGCTTATATCCTACACATATAAAATATAAATCAGTGACATGGAGAAGTGTTTGTGGTGGAGATCCAACCTGTCCTTTGCCTCCTCTGTACTTTGCTGTCATCCCTCACTTGTAATTCTACACACACACACACACACACACACACCCTTGCCCATACATGTACCCTCACTTTCAAACCTGTGTCCACACGCATTCATACCTGACCACACCTACCTACCCACTGGTTTGCTGCCACACTTTCAAAAGGCTTATTTATAAACTACCTTAAAAATTAATTATTTAGTTTGGAATGATGAAGCTGCACTATGGTTTCACAGATAAAAGTTTTAGAAGGTTAAGTGATTTTGAGACAGGCTGAGCCTCTCCCTTAGATGGATGCTCTGCAGTTATGTTTTTAAAGCTTCTGCTAGATGAGTTTGAAGTTTCTCTTCAGGCACTCCCCAAGGAGCTGTTCTGCACCCCTGTGGTTGATACCAGCCCACACGGGAACCTGGACAGCCAAGAGACCCACTGTGTGCCTGCACAAAGCACCCAGCCCTCCCAAGAGGGACCCCTCGCAGGTCCGGGAGCTGTGCTCTCTTCAGTGTGTGCTCCCTTGATGCGTCAAGCTCCCTTTCTGCATTCCCTCCACCTTGTTTTCAGTAAACCTCTTCCTCTGAATCTGTTTTTCTTTCTCTCTTGATTTTTATCTTGGGAGGGGCAAGAATCCCTTCACAGTGACATTTTGACAATGTCACACTTCTAGCAGTTTCTAAGAGTCCTAAAGAAAAGGTCACCTGAGGTTCTGTCCAGTGTCTCATTTACACCATGGCTGTGTACATACATCTATTTGAGTAAAACTGTTACGGATGGGGAGAGAGACCCGAGCCAGGAGGCCCTCCTTCCCCACTTGGGTTCTTGTCCTGCCACAGAAGGTGAACTCAAGCGTGAGGCAAACACATATAGTGAAAATGAGGTAGCAAGTTTATTTATGATACACACGAACATGAAGCCGCAAGCAGGCACCCAGCTAGTCTAAGTGCCCCATGTATAGAGAAAATAAAGTCATTAGTAAATTAGTTAGTAAGTTAGCTCTATATACTGGAGCTGAGGCTATAAGTGGGTGCTCAGCTTATCTAAGTACACTGACTGTTGGGGTTCAGGGGTTATATACTTCAGCTGGCTTCTAGTTCCCCCCATCTTCTCCCTTGGGAATAATGCACAGTTACAAAGGGTTTCTTTCTCAATTAATAAAGGTTCTTTGTCTTAGTGAAATTGTTACAGAGGTGCCCTTTCCCAGCATAGGCCCTCTCTTCCTCCTGTGCAGTTCCCTGCTTGTGATGTTCAGAAAGCCGAGCAGTCGTAGTGAGATTGTTACAGAAGCCCCTTTTCTCAGCACAGTCTCAAGGACTCTCCCCTCCTCCTGTGCTATTTTGCTTGTGATGCTCGGGATACCCAACAATCTTATCAAACCGAGCCCAGGACTACTGAGTTAACTGGTGAGACAAGTCTCCCTTTTGCTTCTAGCCTCCTACATTAAGTTCTTTGTTAGATTGTAATGGTGAAGACTCTGCCTTTCCCCTGTCTCTGGCTGCTCATTCCTAGCTGCTACCCAACAAAACTTTCAGTAATTATCTTTAATAAACTGTTGTCTCTGTTTGAAATTCAGATGAAATACAAAATTGAAGTAGGTGGGTCCTGCGTGAGAGATTCCCCAACAACATGGGAGATTGTTGGTTTTCTAAAACTAATAATCCCGTTCCCCTTGCTAGGGGCTGGGTTAAGAAGGAATGGCAATCAGCAGAGTGAAAAGGCAACCTGTGGAATGGGAACGAATACTTGCAAGCCCTATATTGGGTAAAGGCTTAATATAGTCTGGGATACGTGCAGAACTCCGGCAACAACAAACCCGAGTGACCCAATTAAGCATTGGGCTAAGGACTTGAACAGACATTTCTCTGAAGAAAATGTACAAATGGCTAATAAATGTTACCATGGAGAGACCCAAGGGCCCCCACTTTGAACTTGTTCCTTGATTCTTATCTGTTTGCAAGAGATGAATTCAAGTGAGAGACAGCAGGTATAGCAGAAATGAGACAGCAAGTTTGTTTATGAAACACACACAAGCACAAAGCTGCCAACAGGCACTTGACTAGTCTGAATGCCCTGCGTACAGAGGAAAGAAGTGGGCACCCAGCTAATCTGGGTGTGCCAGCTCTTGGGGTTCAAGTGCTACATACTTTAGTTAGCTCCTAGGTCCCCCCTCCTTCTTCCCTTTCCAATCCTTGGGAATAATGTACAGCTACAAAAGCTTTCCTTCTCAGGTAGCAAAGACTCTTTGTCTTAGAGAAATTGCTACGGAGGCTCCCTTTCCCAGCACAGTCTCAAGGACCCCCGCCCCTCCCGTGCTGTCCCTGCTTGTGAGGTTCAGAATGCCTGCCCAGCAGTCTCATTGGACCAGGCTCAGGGCTGCCAAGTCCATGGGTGAGACAGGCCCCCTCCTCCCTGCCTCAGTTTACCACCTACCCTACCTAACAGAAGCACATGAACAGATTCTCAACACCCTCAATTACCAGGGAAATGCACATCCAAACCATGATGAGATAACACCTCACACCCATCAGTATGGCCTTTATGATAAACAGCTGACAACAGCAAGTGCTGGCTGTGATGTGGAGAACGACACAGGGGGTCTGTGTGCTGCTGGGGGGCTGTAAAATGGTGCAGCCCCTACTGCACAGCGTGGAGACTCCTCAAAAATGAAAAGCACAACTACCATATGGTTCAGCAGTGCCACTTTTGGGTAGATCCAAAAAGACTGAAAACAGAATCTGGAAGAAATATTTGTACCCCTGTTCATTGCAGCATTGTTCACAATAGCCAACATGTGGAAGCAGCCCAAACATCCATCTATGAATGAATGAATAAAAATATGAGGCATACAACACAGATGAAACTGAGAACCTTGTGCTAAGTGAGATAAACCAAGCCTTCAAAACATACTCTGTGATTCCACTTCTGTGAGTCAGGTGTATCTAAAGTAACCGAACTCATAGAAACAGAGTGGAAGGGTGGGGGCCAGGGTCTTGGGGGTGGGGGGTGGTGAGCTGTTCAATGGTACAGAGTGTCAGGCATGCAAGATGGAAGGTTCTGGAGCTCTGCTGTACAACACTGTGCATTTAGTTAACAGAATGGTCTGGTACACCTAAAATTGTTAAGAGGGTAGGTAAGTTTTTTTTATTTTTTAACCACAGTTAAGTAAAAAAAGAATAGGCATATGACCTAATTCTGAGCGGTAAGACTGAAAGGGAAGTTGGTTGAAGGAGAAGTTGTGTGGGGACGCACAGAAAATGTTTTCTTGCTCTTAAGAAAGTGATTCAAGAAAAACATGGTGGCCTAGAATTGTTACATGTTTCATCACCGGTGGGAGGATAAATGTACCAACAGGCTTCCAGGGCACACAGCCAGACCACTGACTTCCTGCACCTAAAGTTGTGATACTTTTGAGAAATAGATTTCCTTATTACTTAATTACTTAGCTGAGTCAGTGAATGATGTTACTTGCAGCACAGAAACATCTTCCCTAAAATAGAGATTTTTAGAGTGTAATTTTATTCTTTAACTTTCCTGGCAAGTTATCTAAACTATATTATTTATTTAAAAACTGACCTACATTAGGAATTAATCTATCAGTTAGGATTACTTATTTAAAAATATAGAGAAGACTTTCCTAAAAGTCAGGTTTGTTGAGGTGTAAATACAATAAAAACTCCACTTTTTATTTACAGAGCTCTGATTTTGACAAACACATACTTCTTTATGGATTAGTCTTTATGCCCACTTACCAAGTAAAAAAAATCGCGAGGACATTGTCCTAATTTCAGCTTTGATTTGAGAAGAAATTTTTTCTCCAAGTGAGATAAACTCCATCTTTTTGTATTTGTAGCTCCAGACTGTCTTCCGAAGGGGCTGTGAAGCACTCTGGAGAGGTAGAGAAAGCAGTCCGATTCACAGCGATATCCCGAGTGCCCCAAGTGCACTCTATACAGTCACATTTTCTTTTTGCCAATCATTTTTATTTTCAATAAAGCAGAACATTCCAGGTTTTTGAGTTCAAAGTCCTCAGTTCTGGGAAACTCCTCAGTCCTGGCCAAACCAGGATGGGCACCCCCTCTAGCAGGGCTTCTCAGCCGCAGAAGTGTTGAGGTTCTGGGCTGGAGGATTCTTTGTTGTAGGGGATTGCCCTTCGCATTGTAGGATGTTCGTAGTGCCCATGGCCTCTTCCTGCTGGATGCTAGAAACACCCTCCCCGCAGTCATCATAATCAGCAGTATCTACAGTCATGGCCACGTGTCCCTGTGAGAACCACTGCCCTGGACAGAAGGGCCCTTACAACTCAGGAATGTGAAGCCCCTGATCTTATTCTTTGTGTACAGCAAAAACAAGCTGATTCTACTATTTTTGCACAGGACTTAAAGCTCTGAAGAACTGCTCCTAGACCCTCTGGTGGTTTGGATATTCTTCTGCCGCTCCAACTTTTTTAATGTTGCAAATGACCTGCTTCTCTCCTGTAGGTTCTGGGAACTGTGGGTGGTGCCGATGTAAGTCTCTGGGCTTTTTTTGTTGTTTGTTTCATTGTTATTTCTATTTCTTCCATGCTCACATAATCATATCACATAATCAACTTTACACACACTTATAGGATTAAATGTGTGTGATTTTAACAGGATGGTATTTTGTACACTTTTCTGCTTATTGCCTTTCTCAGTTACCAATGCTACATGGAAAGATTTCTAAGAAAATGAGTAGAGCTCTAATTTATATTTTAAATAACTGTGTAATGTTCCATAGTGTGAATGTACTGTATTTCATACACCATTTTAACTATTAATGTTTTTTGCTTTAACCTGCAGTGTTTATATAATAGTCTGTCCAAAAGGTATCCAGCCGTGTAGTGTGAAAAATAGAGACATTTACTGAAGAAGATACAAGATACAAGAAACATTGTACATAAGACAATGACGCCTCAGTCCCCTTCAAAGTAGGCACCTTGGGACCTCACACAACTTTCCCAGCATCTCTTCCACTGTTCAAAACACTCTGCAAAATCCTTTGTTGGAATCGCCATCAGTTGCCCCATTATATTTTCCTGAGTCTCATCAATGGTCTGAAATCGCTTCCCTTTCAAAGGTAATTTTAATTTTGGAAAAAGCCAGAGGTCTCAGGGCACCAAATCTGGGTTGTAGGGTGGCTGAGTTACCTGTGTGATTTGATGTTTCATGAAAAAACTGCACCAGACTTGATGCATGAGCATTGTCGTGATGAAGCTGCCAATCACCGGTTGCCCATAGCTGCAGCCTTCTGAATCATCTGAATGGTTTCTGTGTAGGAATGTTCAAGCTTAACACAAAATTTGATGCAGATTTGTTGTCTGCTTCCTCAGTCATTTTGAATGCAATGGCCACACAGTACATGTGCTCACTCAACGGTGTGTACCACCCCCACTGACTAGTACAGTAAAGTCATCATTGTTCACATATGTGCATTCCAGGCCACTCTCCTTGGCTGCCAGTCTACATCAATGTCACACAAACTGTTCTTGTTATATTAACAATGGTGGACTTTTTCCAGACAGACCTCGTGTGTGTGTGTGTGTTTTAATATTGCAGTGTTGCAATAAACATCTTTGTACATACGTCCTTGTCTTCTAGTGCTCTTCCTTCTATGGGAACGATTCCCAGAAGAGGGATTGGTGAATCAGAGGGTATTCTACATTTTAATAGACTTGCCAGACAGCTTTCTAGAAAAGCTGCAATATTTCTGTTGATATTGTTAAAACAAACAAAGAAAAACAGAAACAAACAAACCTCTTTCCATGTATCCCCAGTAGAAAGTGTTGTTGTTCTGTTTAAGTTTTGCCAGTGTGATGGGAGTACACCGAAGTCTTGTTGATGGTTTCCTTTGCATTTCCCCAGCGGGTAGAGTTTGAACGTTGTTCCATGTTTGTAGGTTCTTTACTTTTTGTTTTTTTGTGAAAATTTCTACTTCTGCCCTTTGACATTTTTCTTAATGGAAATTTTATTCTTACAACTTGTAAGAATTAATCTCTCTCTATATATATGTGAATGTGTGTGTGTGTATATATATGTATATATATATACTCTTCACATCCATATCTATATGCATTCCATATCTCTATCTACATACATATACATTACCTACCACTGTATCACTTTTCACTTGAATTTCATCTTTCCTGATGGTAATATAGCCCTTCAGCCACTGTTTTGCTTATATTTATTTTTTTCTGGTATCTTTTGCCTCTCCCTTCATTTTCAGCCTTTCTTTACCCTTTATCCTAATTTTTTTCTTTTTTGTGACCAGCCTGTAACCAGGTCTTGTTTCAATTGAATCTGTGTATCTTTTCATGACAGTATTAATAGGAGAATTATGCCATGGCCAATATTCTTGATATTCCTTCCATAGTACTTTATTATTGATTTTTATTTGGTTGTTTACTATTCCCGCCCTTAGTGATTTGTAAGTTTTGCCACATTTTATAATTTTCAGCACTTGTGATTAGACATCTATTTCTCTTTTGTTTGTTGAAAACACTATGCTCAATATCTCTGCCACCAGAAGGCTCGGTTTCCTCACTGCCCTCCCCAGCAGGGCCCGACCCTTGGAATGACTTTTGTCCTGCTCTTCCAGCTTCGGCCCCTTTGAATGCTTTCCTTCCTTTCCCTTCCCAACCAGCTGCTCCGAGGGATGCTGAGCACCTTTTGTGCTGTCACCTTGACTAGTATTGAGTATCTCTGGCATTATATTCCTTCTGTTTCCGTGTTTTCTATTTTTACTTATTTTCCATTTCCCCAGTTTATTACTATTAATTACAATTTAAATACAGTTACATTGGAAAGGTCACTGTTCGTTACCCTTTTCATGTCTTCTTCATAGGTCTTCTCCATTTGAGTATTCTGTTCACATTCATTTGTTGTTGGGAATCTTTCCTTGAGTTTTCCCTTAAATCAGACATATTTTCTGAATCCTTATTCACAAGTCTGTGGCCAATGTGGGATAGTTGGAATACAGGTTTTTTTTTCTCCTGCTACTTCAGTGGCTATGGTTCTGTCCTCTAATGTTGCAGATGAGACGCTCATTGCCATCTCATTAGTAGGCAACTTGTTTCCTCTGTCTGCAAGCTTGTAAGGTTTTTACTTTATCCTTGAAGTTTAGGAGTTTCTGGAATGTACCTCAGCTGTATGTATGTGTGTGTGTGTGTGTGTGTGTGTGTGTGTGTGTGTATTAATCAGTCCTTTCTGAAACTTTTTGAGGTTTTTCTTCAGTTCTGGGAAAAATTCTTCTATTATTTTTTTCAATTATAACCTATTCCTTCTCTTCTTATATTTCTGGAACATCTGTTTGTGTATTAGATTTCTTGGATTTATTCTCGAATCCTCTAATATTTTCCCTCATGAACCTAATCTCTTAGGTGTTTTTTTTTTTCCTATGTGGTTTGAAAGGTTTCTTTTACTTGATTTTCCAGGCACTGTTTGGTGTCTCCTACCAGGCTTGTTCCTCTGGTAAAAGCCAGTTTCCGTATTCACTTATCTTCTAAGATTAACGGGCTGAAGTATGATTTTGCATATGGGAAAAAATCCAACAGATTATCAAGAATGCAGAACAGTCATTTTGCAGGAACAGCATTGTCTCAGACTTCAGAAAACAGAACCGATAGAAACACAAGGAGAAATGGACTAATACAGCATGCTGGGTGGTTTTGCAAACCTCTCTCAGACACTGAAAGGCCAATTAGGTATAATAGAAGAAGAGAGAAGACCAGAGTGACTTAGTTAACAAGCAGAACTTGACACACATAGTGCTGTGTACCCAGTAAGTGGAAGGCACATTCTTTTCAGTGCAGAATACCTTCGAAAATGGCCCATGCAATAGACAACAGAGGCAGTTGCCCACTAGTGCCCCCTAATGGCCAGAACACGCACTCTCACTCATTCCTTGTTCGCTGACCAGGATGGAATTAGGAAAGGACTGACAGCACAACGATATTTTTGAAAGTTCTCTACATAGCTGGACATTTAAAAAATCTAATTTAAATAACTTCTGGTTAAAGGTAGCATATAAAAATTAAACTATAAGAGTTTGGAACCAGGGTGATTAAAACTGTACATTGTTATGCACCCAAAGTAGTGTTTAGTGAGAAATTTACACCCTTAACTGTTTGTAATTAGAAATGAAAAACTGAGCATAAATGAGCAAAGAAACTGGAAAAACAACAACATGATAAACCCATGTAGAGTAGAGTGAATATGAGAACTAAATCTAGAAGAAAGACAAAAACCAAAATTTAACTTGAATGTATTAATAAATCAAAGCTAATTCCTTAAGAAGCCTAATAATGTAGAAACTTTTTTGATATTATTTATCAAGGAGAAGAGAGAAACAGGAGCAAAAATAAAAGACACAGGAAACTTAAAAATACATTTTAACACATTGTCTACGGCAGATTGCATACCTGTTCTCAGTTCTCCATCCCTCCCTATTATCAGTGGCTTTTGTTACATAAATTTGAAGTTTCTCCTGGTGAGGGTAGAGATAACCACCTCCATCTCTGATGCAGGGCCGGGCCATGTAAGTTACTTTGGCTGTTCTGACACGAGGCTGTAAGGGACATCACACATTTCCATTTATCCCTCTTGTCCCTTTGTCATCCCCATGAAAAGAACATGTCTTGGGTGGCCAGTTGGTCCAAGAAAGATGTGAGACATACCCTTAGATATAGAGTCAGCCCAGCCAAGCCCCCGGATTAGCCAAGGCCTGCCTGTCTTGCAGGTGCATGAGCTGGATTAAATGCTGCTCCACACAACTAAGTGCAGGGTGGTGCATTGCACAGCATGACCGACCTATGATGATTAACACACTGTGTGACCAATAAATGTGAAAAGAACTAGAAAGTTCAGTCAGTTTTTCTGGACATTTATTTAGACAATATAGGCCCAAGAAAAAGTAGAAAATCTGAATAGAGGAATTATCAGAAAATAAAAATGGATATTGTAAAATACCTTCACTCCAAACGACATCTTCTACTACATCTAGTAACAGATGTTGCCCGTCTTATCCAAACTATTACAAGACATAGGAAAAGATGAGACACTACCCAAGTTATTAAAAAAAATAGTGCCATTGGTAACAGTGCAGGTAGAAAAGAAAATCACTGACCAAGCTTTATTGAATGTATATGCAGAAATTAAATAAATTAAGCAGGAGTCAAATGTTATAGTTGAGAGCCCAAACTATGTGTTAAAGGAACATGTAGTTAGGAGCTGAAAGCTAGTAATAGTGTTATTTACAGTAGGTACTGCAGCAATCCTAAGACAGGGAAAATCAAATTACTCCTTTTTTCACATCCGATTTTGCATCATTAAATGTTCCTCCTTAGCTATGTTCTGCCTCAAGCCCCGCTGAGCACTTCTTTGTGATGTCACCTAAGGGTGCATTAAGTCTTTTTTGTAACTTTGCGTATCAGGTATAGATAAACCCTCCAAAACATGATACAGTTTTAAAGGTCGTCACCAGGAATTATTCACCTTTACGTCTTTCAAGAGCATCTGGTGAAAAAATGGACCATCAGTAATTGTGATGCTTGTTTGCCCTGTGCAGGGAATTAAAGTCCTTCCAGAGAAAACTCTAAAGTAAGTAGACCTTTGTGGGTAAAAATACTGAACATTATGCATGTCATTTCAACTACTTGGGTCTTTATAATACTTTACAATATATGAGTATTTTGTGTTCGTTTTCCTCTGTAATATTTTTAAATTTCTGAGGCGTGTTTATAATCCCCACCTTACAGGCGGTTATACGGCGGCTGCTTAAAAGGAACCGCACTGCCTGGTTTCGCTAGAACATGGAAAGGCTAAGCTCGTGCTGAGGTCTTCTCAAACCAAGTCCCTTGTTCTCTAGTATGTTATATGATGCACTAAATTTGTTTCCATATCATTTTAATTTTAAAACATGAAAGCTATTAAATTCTGCTGAAGTGATAACTGGCACACACATCAGAAGTAGCAGCGGGTTATTAAAAAGCAAAGTTATTAAAGTAGAAAAGTTAATGGATAAAGTATGTTTATATCGTCTTACACAAAAGCACAGTGTGGTGGGATGGCTTGAAAAGATTTTGGGTTTTTTTTCTTGACAAGTTGAAGATTTTGATGAAAAAGGTAGAAAAGTACAGAACACAGCTAGAAACAGGAAAAAAGTTTCCTGTTTTCTTCACTCTGAGAAAAGAGTGAAGATCATTGATTTATTGGAAGAAATAAATGAAGTCTTTAAACTTGGGAAATTTAAAAGGCCAGGAAACTGAACTAGAAATAGTCTTTTTAAGGACTGAGGTAGTATTGTGTAGTACAAGGAATAGAAAACAATTTCACTGATTTATAGATTTATGTTTCTATTGTCCCATGTTTATTTTTATTCATTTTATGGTTTAATTAAGTCATACTTTTCTTTTTAAGTACCAGTATACCTAGCATTCCATTTTTGATGTTTGTCTCATTTCACTGAAGCTTGAGTCAGTACTATACTGACAGAATCCACAAGGGGTCACTACAACATTATATTTGTTTTGGAACCTGCCTGCATTTTTCACTCTAATTTTTTTTTTTTTACATTTTGTAGTAGGTTGCAACTTGGACTTCTCAGAAGGAGTGCCCCCTGAGGGCAGCTAGTTGCTCTGGGGGAGGTTGCCCAGGCTGGTGTTGGGAGTTCTGAAAAACGCTGAGGGCTAGACCATCCAAGTTCCTCAGGGGCACTGCTCACCAGCCCTGGAGAATAGAAAGGGAGGTTTTCTCCTCTCCTCTTGCCTTTCACCTCCTTTTTGTCTCTCTAGTAACAGTACGGCAGGAAGTCAGTGGACAGGAAAGTCTGGGAAATACAGTCTGTAGAGTCTCGGCACAGAGCAGAACAGAAAAGAGTGGGCTTTGAGCTGAGAGACACAGTAAGTGAATAAGCAGCATGAATAAATCAAGCAACAAGACCATTAAGTAAGAGGACGGTGGCTGGAGTGTAAACATTTTTGGTTCTGTATTATTCAGAAGGAGAGGAAAGACATTATCTTTACAATTTAAACAAGTTAAACAATGCATGTTGCAGTCTTTAGTGTACTTACTATAAGGACCTAGACACTCTTTAACTGTCAAAGTAAAGAGGAAAAAAACGGAATGAGGGCAAATGGTCTATCAAAGCAGAAAAGGCAAGAAAGGAGACAAAAGATTATTATAAAGAAAAAGTAAATGAAGAGAACAAAGTAGGACATTTGAAATAAATCCAAATAGATCAATAATCGTGACCAGTTTAAATGGACTGAAAGCTTTAGTTAAAATAGATGAGATTTCAAAAGTATCTATATTATGCTCTCACATACACCTCACAGATAGAGATCCAGAAAGTTTGAAAATTTTAAAAATGAGGTGGCGTAGGAAGTGAAAGGCCTATACTAACTAACAAAAAAGGCCAGTGCGGCTATTTACTGTTGGGCAAAACAGTCTTTCAGCAAGAAACATTACTGCAGATAGGGATGGTTTTGATAAAGGGATTTATTTACCAATAACACATAATAATTGCAAGTGTGTATGCCCCATAAGCATAATTTCAAGTTATATACAATAAGAACCAACAGAACTACAAAAGAAAAGAGACAAATACAATCATAGTTGAAAAATTTAATACACTTCCTTCAGTATTTGATGGATCAGGTGGACAAAAATACGATTGAGGAAACAAGATTTAAAAGAAGAAAATTAACAAGCTTAATTTAATGGACATACATGGAACATGGCTGCCAACTGCAGGAAAACGCACACGCTCTTTATTCACACATTGGCCTTTCATAAAAGTGGAAGGTGTGTCAGTCTACAAAGCAACTTGCAACTGATTTCAAAGAGCTGGCATGACGGAGACCACTTTTTCTGACCAATGCAGTTGAATTAGAAGTCAGTAAAAAAAAGAAATAACTATGTTTAGAAGTTAAAAGCATTTAAAACCAAATTTTTGGTCAAAGGAGAGATCATAGGAGAAATGAGAAAATACTTAACACCGAAAAATAAGAACATTATATCTGAAAACTTGTAGGATGCAGCTAAGGCATTAAAAATTGAATCAATAATCAAAAGCTATTCCACATATAAAATAAATACCCACTGAGTTTTATTGGCAAATTCTACAAACATATTAGGAACAAAATTCCAATCCTACAACCACCTACAGACTATAAAAAGGAAACATTTCTTACCTTATATGATGAGGCTGGTATAACTTTGAAAACAAAATTGGATAAAGATAATATGCAAAAGGAACTTTACATTAATTTTATGCATGGCATTAATAAAATAATCCTGAATAAAATATTAGCACATCAAGTCCAGCAAAGTATAGCAGATATAATACAATTTGACCAAGCTGGAGTATTCCAGGAATGCAATGTTATTAATGTAAGTCACTCAGTAGTAGATTAAAGGAGAAAAATTACATAGTCCATATAATTTAATTAACTTATTATACAAGCTCTAAAACTACATAAAGAAGGCAACTTACTTATAAAGGGCATCTTAAAAAAGTGAAATATAAAACAATGAACTAAACTATGCATTTGTTTTATATGCTTGAGAAGACGCTTCTACCTACAACTAAGAACCACGAAACAATTCCTGCTACTACCACTTCTACAAAACTTAACATTGCATTAAAGGGTTAGCTGGTACAGTAAGACCAGAAGGAGAGATATACACATAAGAATTAGATAGGTTCACAGATTATATGGTTGTTTATGTAGGAATTCACAAGAATTTAAAGATAATAATTGAGCTTAGCATGGTTCCCAGATATAAGATGAACATAATCCATTGGACACATGTACAGATCTGCATACACGTATGTATAGACTAATATTTATATGTTGGCTTCAAACAGAAAATTAAAAGGTAAAAATTATTCCATGTACAATAGATGCAACAATAACAACAGCATAACATGCCTAGAAATCAATTAAACGAATGAAGTGTAAGATCATTTTGCAGAATGTTATAAAATATTATAAGATGATACTAAAGCAAGACTGAAATAAAAAGGAGAGTCATATTATGTTCAAGAATACAAACATTCAAAAAAGTAAAAAAGTCAGATTTTCCAAAATTAATATATAGATTCAATCTCATTTCAGATGCATATTTTAAGCTATAAATAAGGTTAAATACCTTTTTAAATGTGTGATTTTATTTTGTCATAGAAACCAATATTGCTAAGAATCCGGAATCACTAATCCATAAGAACCTATGCACCCCAATGTTCATAGCAGTGTTATTTACAATAGCCAAGTGCTGGAAACAGCCTAAGTGCCCATCAGTCAATGAGTGGATCAAAAAGCTGTGGTCCATTTACATAATGAAATAGTATGCAGAGAAAGAAAGAACTCCTACCTTTTGCGACAGCATGGATGGAACTGGAGAGCATTATGCTAAGAGAAAAAAGCCAGGCAGTGAGGGAGAAATACCACATGATGTCACCTATAAGAGGAACCTAATGAATGAAACAAACAAAATAGAACCAGAGGCATGGAAACAAGGAACAGACTGACAGTGACCGGAGGGGAAAGGAGAGGGGAATAATGGGGGAAGAAGGGGAAGAGTCAAGCCAAGGAACATGCAGAGAGGACTCAGAGGCACGGACAATGGAGGGGATTGGCTGTGGGAGTGGGCAGAGTGGGGCAGGGGAGAGCAATGGGGAAAAAGGCAGGACAACTATAACTGAACAATTAAAAAAACCTCTATGTTGCAAATGAGAGAAAAATAGGATTGTATGATATTCTATCAGTGTTATTAGGAGCCTAAAAACATAATTCCTAGCTGAACTGTGACTCCTATCTGCCACTGTGGTTCTTAGAGAATAGGGGCATGTTACTTTGGGGGGATAGGGACAAAGATGCCTCCAGTTGCAGATCCAAGTCCCACAGCAGACAGACGGTGGTGGCAGCAGGCAGATGCATCTGACACCCGTTCAGTGCACTGCTCTTTTTTTTCCTGAAGTGATTTAAATAAATAACGTTATTATATTTGGCCCTAAATATGTCATTATATGTCTCTGCACAATAACGTTTTCCTACATAAACACTATACTCTTGTGACATCTGACAAAATTAATACTTTCCTAATAGTTATGAATAATTATAATACCTAATCCATATTTGAATTAGCACAAATACCCCTCATGCATCGCATTTCCCCTTCATTGTCTTAATTCTTAGGTCACAAAACCTTATGCTGCCCTCATGTCCTCGCTTCAGGGATAGTCTAAAAGGACTCTTCAAGCCCCCAAAGTTGACTTACTGTGTAATTGCTCACCTTCCCTTCACCTTAATCAGCCGTGTCAACCAGTCTGGTGTTAGCTAGGAGTAAGGAAGAAAATAATCACTGCTTTATAACATTCATGAAGCAGGAAGGTCCTCTGAATTTTTGTTTTCATTTCTGGCCTGTGTAAGATGCATAGAAAGTGTTAGTTAAATTCAAATCATTGACACTAACGTGACCTGCATAACTAACTGTTCATTGTAAGTCAGTTGGTTATAAGTTGATCATTTCTTATATTTCTTTGTATTCCATATAGTGTGTTGACTAAATACTTGTTAATTGATTGATACTGTGTAAATATAAATTGGTCTTTTCCAAGTACTTAATATATGTATTTGGTGATTAGGAAGATGTTTTAGATGTATCATCACAAGTTTTCAGATCTAGTATTTTGTGCTCATTTCCCCACTTCTCCCATTTTCCTATCATCTGTTATTGGTGTTAAACATCTTCACTGAATGAAAAGATGTAAAGAAAGTCATCCATTTTACTGTTTTCTACCGTTGGTGCACATGCCATTTAGAAATCTAGGGAGCAGTTGGAAATGTAACAACTGCTATCAAGTGTAAACGGCAATATGATCTTTAGCTTAATGAGAACCGCAGGAACAGACCTGGAAAAACAAGCCAATTTCTAAGCGGGTATTGGAAAGTCTGCCCCTGAGCTCTTTGGTTGATCGGGTAGCCTGGAGGTTGGGTACTTTTTTCTGTAGCTATTTTTTTCCCCATTTTATCTGTCTGAAAGTTATAGGATATCAAGTGAATTTTGCTTTTATTTATATTCAAAAAAATTATTCACTTAAGGGCAGGGGCGAGTAATGGGGGGAAATTGGGGACAATTGTAACTGAACAACAACAAAAAAAGATGAAGGTGAAAAATTATTTTAAATTGTATATGAAAAAATTCACTTGTGTATCTCTAGCATTTGGACCACCTGTTAGTATAATTTTGTTTCCTTTGTACCTTTGTCTTGCTAAATCAGAGAAATAGTTCATTCTGTATTTTTAAGTAGCTCAACTCTGAATTCTATAGAAATTCAGAATTATGGTCTATATTTACATTTACTTACTTATTTACAAATAACTTATTAAGCTCACCCTATGTGTAAAATGTTCTCTGAGGTTCAGTTATTAGGGTTCTTAGGGTCACCAGTGATTTCCATGCTGCCAATTCTATCGTGAGTTTTCAGCCTTTACCCTATTGGGAATATCAGAAGCCCTGAACATAGCGACCACTCCTTCCTGCTTGACGCACTTGCTTCATGTGTCTCCACGTCTCCAGATTGCCTGGGTTCTCCTCCTACCTCCGTCTCCCGGGCTGAATGTCCCTCACCTTCCTACCCTCTAAGGTTAGGATGTGTCGTGTCTCCGTCATTAGACCTGACTTCTCCATCTACACTCCTGTCTCAGATGATTCATTCAATCCCGTGGCTTTAAACACAGGTTTGTGTGCCGAAGGCTTCTAAGTTTACCTTTCCAATATACCCACCTGCACATCTGATATTCACACCTGCGTGTCCAATAGGTGTTTCACATTTGATGGATCCAAAGTGAAATTTCCTCCCTGCACACCTGTTCCTCCCAAGCCTGGCCGCGTTCACTGCTACCACTCCAGTCTAAACCGCCGTCATTGCATCCCTGCACTGCTGTCCTCTCATTTCCCCCTTCTTTCTTCCCTCGCCCTTCAGTCAGCAAAGCGAGTGAAACGTGCCACTCCTCCAGTTATAAGCTCAGAGTGTCTTCCTTCTCAGGGGGACCAAAGGCCCAAGTCCTTGCTGTGGCTCACTGGGCTCACGGAATGGTGCCGCTGCCTGTCTGACCTATCTCTCCCTCTCTTGTCCTTCAGGTTCATTCTGCTCCTGCCATACCTGGTGATCTTCCTTGAGCACCGAGCACTACCCTCGTGGAATCTGTGCTGGCTCTCCCATCTTCCTGGGCCTTCCTTTGGATATCCACATGGTTCGCTTCCTCAATTCTTTCATGAGCCTCTGCTCAGGTGTTACCTTAAGAGACACACCTTCCTGGAAACTTTATCTAAAATAGCAGCACCTTATCAGGTTTCCTTTTCTTCATAGAAGTTACCAACTGACATATTTTTTAAAATTGAGGTGCAATTGACATGTAACATTATATTAGTTGCAGGTGTACTGCTAATGATTATGTGATATATCTTTAAAAATTGTTTATTAACTAACTCCTTGCTAGAATAAAAGCTCCATGAAAACAGGGAATTTACCAGTTTGGGGCACATAGCTGGCTTTCCAAAACTGTTGAATGATTGAATTGTATTTTCCCTCCTAAAGTTCACAAGTATTTATTCATTTAACCAATATTTATAGCCATTTAAAAATTTCATATATGGAATAGACACCTTTGAATTTCCAATGATAAATTTCATTAATTAGGAGTTGGAATTTTCTTAAATGAGTAAGAAACAGCATTTACTAGTAATGTGGATTTGCTCTTTCATTGTATTTCTGCAGCATGATAACATACATAAAAAATTGCTGGAGTAGCTTCTGGGAGCTCTCCCTCCACCATTTTGTAATTTACAATGTTATAAATTGTGCCATGTCTGACGTGTGGAATCCCTTTGTACAGTGCCCACCAACCTCTGATGAAGCAACCTCCAGTGACAAGGCGCTCAGTCTCTTGAGACAATTCATTCCCTTTTCAGGTGGCAGCAGCCGTTATGAAGAACCCTCCTATTCTCAGGGTTCATAAAAAGCATCTCCCTACAGCTTGTCACTCATTGGTCCTAGTTATGACCAGCAGCTTCTGCTCACCCCCTCCACCTGCTACGACAACTCATCAGCTTTAAGGTATGTTTGAAGGTATCTATCGTTTGTTAAGGTTGTTTTACATTTCGACCTTCCTTCAGAGTGCTGACACTCTCTTGCTCAATGTCAATCGCCTTAATCATAACTATTTTTTCCCCTACAAGCCTGTGTTAAAAGATATTCATCTGGGGTTACAACCATTGATTTCTCTGAGATATTGCAATACAACAATAAAACATTTAACCTGTGCCCTGACCGGTGTGGCCCAGTTGGGTTGGGCATCATCCTCCAAAGCGAAGAGTCACTGGTTTGATTCTGGGGTGGGGAGTGGGCCTAGGTTGCCTGTTCAGTCTTGGATGGGGCATGTACGAGAGGCAACCAATTGATGTTTCTCTCTCACATTGATGTTTCTCTCTCTCTTTCTCCTTCCCTTCCCCTTGCTCCAAAAGTAAATAACTAAAATCTTAAAAAAAAACACAAAACATTTAATTTGCTCCCTCTCCATCACTAATAGGCTCTTTCTTTAATATAGGCCATGGATTATGATCCAGGAATAAGAAAGTGGGAAAACAACAGACCTATCTATGTTTTCTATCTTATTTTAAACTCTCTGTTTGGAGCACAGAAACAGCAGCCTTACTGAAACTGAGTGCGGATGTTGGCCACTAGAATTTGATGTAAAACAATTATATCTCTGGACTATAACTACAGCTATTACATTTGTAGAATTTTAGAAAAGGACATATCCTAGAGACATCTAATCTAATCCAGTTATTTCACATATAGGAACTCAGGCTAAGCTGCTTTTGCATGTCTTTTGTTACCCAATTCTGTGCTCTCTGTTCACCTGCAAAAGTACGGCCATATTACTTTCTAGTAATTGGAGGTAAGGATAAGACTCAAAGACCTCTGGTCTAATTTTCTAACTTTATAGAACATGAGATCTGAAAAGATTAAGTGATTTTTCCAAATTCAAAAGGTTTCCTCAGGGCATGTATTCTAGAACACTTTCTATTACTGTGGGTTTTAGATTACATTCTTAAATGATTAAAAAGTAGAAATATCCAGTGATCTAATCCTTCCATTTATTTTAAACAATTGACAGAGTTCTTTGAGCCAACTCCTTTTTAAGGTATATTTTGAAATTTTAATATACATAAAAATAGGAAGGATAGTGTAATGAATGCCCATAGGCCCCAATTCAATAATCATCAACATTTTAGCT
>VMDR010005002.1:0-55047 GCA_007922815.1 Macrotus californicus | reverse complement strand
ATATTTCCTATAAAAGAATGCAAAAAAGAAAGTTATGCTTTAATCTCAACCAAAACTAAAAGATGACTAGAAGAAAGCAAATCTGATTGTGAATTGAATTCTTGTCAAATGATACATTAGTATAGAGCCAACATTTTTGACCACTGCAGAAATAAAAACATAAAGTAATTTATCTGATCTGCTAAAGCAAATATATCATGTGTGCATTTTATGCCAAAAGAATTAACATTTTCTGAGAAGAATGAAATTTCAACCCAAAAATACTATGAAAGGAATTAAATACACCAATTCTCTAAAGGTAAAGACTGTTCTAATAGTCAAAATATTTCTTCAAAGCAGGCTCAACTAGCAAAAAAAGGGTCACAGAAAAACTTGATCTTAAAATTCTCTACAGTTTAAAATGGCAATGTTGTGCAATAAAATTTATATTCAAATGCTGAAATTTAGTTTCTAGGGCACTTAAAATAGAGTGGGTGCTGTGTGTTACAGAACCTATGGGGCAGAAATCCATTCAGGCAAACAAAAACCACTTGTATTAAAGTCACAAAAAATTTTTGATAGAATCTGTCAACTCCTCCTAGTCATTTCTCTACGAAAGATGTTGTGCCCCATAAATCTACACTGACTGCACAGGTAGTGCAGGGAAAACCACCTAAGACATGCAGGAGAAGAGTCATTTTCTCACCTGGGTCCTGGAAACTCCAGGGTAGCTGCGAAAGTAGACAAAGCCTGCAGCACCGAGAAGTTTCTTTTGTCTATGTGTTAGAGTAGTGGCAGTTTCTGGTTCAGCCTAGATCTCTACAACTCTTAAGAGCAACAGATTTACATACAATAGCCACTTGAACCCTACACCAAGCAATCTCAGAAGGCTTCAAATCCCAACAGTAGCCAGGAAGTCAAAGGAACTAGAGAATGTGGTTCAGTCAATAAAACAAAGGATAACTGGAGAAAGCTAATAGACACCTCTTTACATATACTAGTTCTGAAGCTGGAAATGAATAAAAGGCTCTTCTAATATTCCAGATTAACAGACTCAAATCACATTTCCCAAAGTAATGGTAACTGGTGGCATCCACTGTTCATTTAACAAATCCAAGGTATGAAATTATCTCAACTGTAACATTAAGGACTCTACTTTTTAAACTTGGAGAATCATCAGTTTCTATGTAACAAACCAGCGTCTTGAGAAAAATCTCAAAGCAGCAACATCCCCAAAAGAACAAAGAAAGTATGCAAGTACATGAAGTATGCTTTTAAAAAAAAATTAAAATTCAAACAAAAAAGGCCAACTTCCTTAGCATCTACTTAACTCCTACATAGTTCCCTGTAAACTGACTAGAGTTAACTGAAAGAAAAAAGCTTAGCCAGAGATTTAAGTACTTCAAACCCCAAGGGGAAATCTTTTTTATCTGCTACCATTTATTTACCGATACTGTTTAAATTGGATTCGAAAACCTGGGATTCAACAATTAGTTTATAAATCCATTTCCTTATCTGTAAAAGTGAAAAATGCCACTTAAAGGATTATTATGAATTGTAAATAAGATGATTTGTGATTCAGCACAAAGGACATGATCTCCAGAAGGAAATACTGAAAGCTAATGTTGGACTTCACAAGTATTCTAAGACCTCAAGAACTCTACCACTACCTTTTCTCAATAAATAGAACCAGGTCTACTATGTTAAACTATGGATCCTGATTTCCAGCTGCTCAAAATTTTGTAAATCCCCAATTTCTATGAGTAGTACAGCTAATGATATAGCACTTATCAACTAACTTAAGTTTTACTCTTCCAAGAGCAACAGCTAAAATCTATGTATTTACTGTTCCTCTGCATCTTATTTGTAAATGTTTTTTCTAGAGGCTTCACTGGTTACCAATCCCACATTCCAACAACAAATAAAGTACAGTCAAACTCTATAAAATAAATCTATTAAATTTCAATTTTTGCCTCAAAATCATAGTGTTCTGTAACTACTGGATACAAAACTGCTACCTTTGAAAGAGAAAATGAGTAAAAAGTTCAATCTTAAGACACATAAATCTTGCCCTGGCCAGATAGCTCAGTTGCCTACAGCGTCGTCCCACTACACCCAGGGCACATACAAGAATCAACCAATGAGTAGAACAACAGGTCAACGTTTCTTTCTTCCTTCCTCTCTCTCTCTCTCTCTGAAAATCAATAAATTTTAAAAATAGAAACATAAATCTTTTTTACCTTGTACACACACATGTACTGTCAAGTAAAATATAATAATGGTGTTTTCAGGCTTTTTAAGAAAGTTGTGTGCAAAAGCATTCAAATATTTATTCTTCCCTAGTGCCACCAAAGTTCAATGAGGTTGTAAATAGTTTCTGCCTATAAATTTGGTTCGTTTAAATTAAATAGTACTTGACTGACTCATGGAGGGAGTGGTTTGACTTTTGCTGCTCTGAGTCAGAATATGCAGGGTTCAGCAGTTCTAAACAAGTTCTCATGTGTATAGGTGTTCTAAAATGCTAGCCTTTTCCAGCTACTAAATATAAAAAACTGTTGCATTAGTAGAAAAGTCTTAATACTTTGAATCTGTATTTCAATTTATAATTAACTAAGTGCTTTCATATATTTTCTCAGTTGATGTTCACAATCTCCTGAAGAAAATATCCCACACAGCTGAACAGAAAGACTTTCACAAAGAAGTGACAACTTCTGGCTGACTCTTGGCCCCAATAAATATACTCTTCCTCCAAAATAAAAATCATAAAAGGCTGCTGAGTTCCTTTAATCAGACTTCCCTCTCCCAGACATATCCTAGGTGCATCATAAAAACTGTCTCAAAGCACACACCCTGGGGCCCCAAGAGAATTTTAAGGCAGAATCTCCACCCACATAAAACCCTTGCTTAGGTCCCAAAAGAGCCTCAAGTCAGCATCTAATGATCCCCTTGCCTCCAGCCATTCAGTCTTCTGCTTTAACTTCATCCTCTCTCACCTGTACGAGCTGATAGGTCCCTGGGTGGTGAAATGGCCCAAAGTGAGGCAACCTAATGTGAAGGTAGTAATTATATAGTGGAAAAACCAAGAGCTTTGGAGTTAGATAGACCTAGGTTTTTAATCCATCTCCAATTCTTATTACTTGTGACCTGGGACAAGTTACTTAACCTCTTTGAGTCTCTTCATCACTTGAAGTCAATGAGGGCTCATCACTGTATCCCTAGTGCCCTGCAAATAGAAAACCCTCAATATGTGCCAAATAAATACAAACAAGGACACTTACGACTCTGTAGTAGCTGTGAGAATTAAATGAGAGAGTAGAAAAAGCTCCTGGTGCATAGTAGACACTTAATACTAATTAATCCAGTTCCTTACTGAGTAGTAACAATATTAGTTACTATTTCCAAAAACAGGGCATGCTAGTGATTGAGAAAAAGAATGCACTCAGAAAAATATAATTTCTGATACATCAGTTTTTGCCTGTGATTCTCTTATGTCTACTATCCAAAGAACCACCCTACTCCTTGCTTAACATATTGAAAAACTCCCAACTCCTAAGAAAAGCCCCATCATTAAGGCATAAAATCCGTATCAAGGTACTTTTCACCCAGCACCCCTACTTCTGCTGGTGTGGCTCAGTGGCTGAAGCGCGCGCCTGCGAACCAAAAGGTCACCAGCTCAATTCCCACTCAGGGTACATGCCTGAGTTAACAGGCCAGGCCCTCCCAGTTGGGGGCACGAGAGAGGCAACCAATGGACGTTTCTCTTCCTCTCTTTCTGCCCCTCTTTCTAAAAGATAAATAAAATCTTAAAAAGAACCCCTACTCTACAACACAATAATCTGGGAAAAGTCCGTGACAGTGATCAGTCCATTTACTATCCAAAACGAAGCAACTTTTAAAATGTCAAGATCAGAATACTGGCAAACAAGTTCTCACCACCTCCTCCACCACCGCGATGGTATGCTGGCAAGTGACTCTGAAGCCTCACCAAAGTGTCGTTCTGTGACCCTAATTTCTTTTTGCACATTGAACAAAGCATAACTTCACTCACTTCCTGTCTGAAACCACTCGGTAACATAGAGCATGCCAGCAAATAACTCCCGTATTCGAACCCGGCAGTGGTGGTCACTTGGTGACTCCACGCAGACAAGCAGCATTTGCGGAACGCCTACAGTGATGCAAGAACTGCTGACACTTTATACGTCTCCAGACAAATTCCAGAAAGTAATAAATTAGCCTCTGGTTCTCCTCCACCATCATTACATCGTATCATCATCATCATCATCAGTACTATTTTTTAACAGCTTTTCTCGAGAAGATTACAAAGAGCCACAACCTAAAAAATATGACTTCAGTTTACCTAAAAATAAAATGCCTTTCACCTCACCTGGAAAGCTAACAGTACTTTACAAAAAAGTCCGTGTTTCTGAACTCTCCAAGGCAAGAGCAGAGGATCCTCAGCAACAGACAAGTGTGAGTTAGCTCTCACATCCCCAAACTAAAACACGATGACAACCATATCCTTGACAAATTGAGAAATGTATGTCGATGGCATGATTTGGGGGGGCGGGGGAGGCCGAGTAGGAAGAGTTTACAAAAAAAAAAAGCACATTAAAAAGAAATCCCAGAACCAAAAGACGACAGTGCCACGGGAATAAACTCCTACACCCTTTCCTCCCACTTGAACCCAAGACCCTGGGGACAAGACGCTCCCGGAAAGAACTCCTAACCGAGCACTCCAGGAGTCACTACCGCCACACACCACGATCAGGGACAGCGTCCAGGATGTCTGTTCACACTCTGGACAGAGGCAGGCACATCCTCGCACACTCCCTCCCCGGCCACTCACGTTCTCCCCGCACTCACGCACCCATTCCCACGCGCTGCCCCCACGCTCACTCTCCTACAACTCGTACTCTCCCCACACCGCCGCACACTCCCCCCACGTACACTCCCACTGTCCCCCGTACACTCCCCGGTGCACTCCCCCCACACTCCTACACACGCTCCCCTCCATACTGTCCCCAATGCCCCCATCCACACTTTCTTCCTCTCACACTCCCCCTTCCCTCACCCCCCTATGCACACTCAGACCGCTCCCCAACTCACACTCTTCTCCCTCATCACGCACGCACACTTACCCACCCACACTCAATATTCTTACACACACTCCATCCCCTCTACTTCACCCACCCTGCTTCTCCACGCTTCCCGGCCGCGCTCCCCCCTCCCCGGGTCCCGGCCCGGCCCTCCTTCCGGGGACGTGTCTCGGGCCTGCACTAATGGCTGCGGCGCCTCCCGCCCTCCCCTTCCCCGAGGCCCCGGGAGCAGCGCACTTACGCTGTCGAGCTGGGGACTGGGCATTGACGTCCAGCGGCGGCGGGAGCGAGGAGGCGCCTCTCTCCTCAGTCACCTCGGCGGCGGCGGCGGCGGCGGTAGCGGTGGCGGCAGCGGCGACGACTCCCCCCCAGCCTCGGCGCGCGACACCCGGCCCGGCCCGGCGGCGGCGGCGCGTGTCCACGAGTCCGTCTTGCTGCTGCTGCGACCGCCGCTGTGTCTCCTGCTGCCGCCGCTGCCGCCACTGCCCTGTGGCGTCGCCTAGCGCCGTGCCCGGCCGCCGCTGCCGCTCCAGCCGCTACCGGACGGACGACGGTTACAGCCCGGCTGATCGCGCCTCCGCCACCACCGCTGCGCGCGCAGCCGGAACCAGCTCCCGCCGCCGCCCCTCAGGGGGCGCTGCAGGGTGCGGCGCGTGAGCCCGTCGGCCCGCCCCCCGCGCCCGCTGACTGGCCGCCGGCAGGCTCGCAGGGCAAGGGCCGCCCCCTGGCCCGCGGGGCGCTGACCCACTGCCCTCGGCACCTCGCCCGGTTCTCCTCGCCCTTCGTTCCGCTCCACACTCCTGGCTGCGGAAGCGCGTCCATGTGACCGGGAGTGGGTAGAACAAGACCTAGCGAGTCGTTCGCCCACGCTGCGGCCCGCCCATCCGCACCTGGCTTGGGGCGAGGGCCCGAGGCCGAGGCCGCAGGGCGAGCTGCAAGGTCAAAGGGCTTTTAACCCCCACCTGCACCCCAGGCGGTGGGGTCCGGGACCAGATCCTGTTGGGACGGGGCGGTGACCGAGCCCTTTGCTTGGGGATTTCCAACTCGGAAGTGAGAACCAGTGCAGCTCAGTTCTTGGCTGCCCTTCCTCGAGGCCCCAAATAAATGGCGTGTGCGTCTGCAATTGCAAAGGGTGTTTCTGCGCCTCCCTTCACATCCCCGCCGACACACACACTTAAACCTATGAACCCTCCGTGACGGACCAAAATTCAAACTTCCGGGATGTAGCATCCTCGGCAACTTATTTCCTCTCTCTGAGTATTCTCAAATATTAAAATGGAAATAGTTACCAGCTACCTCGTGGGGCTATTTGCACATACCAATAATAAAATGCCTGATAAAGAGGCTACCCTGAGTTTCAAGGTTTCCGACCTAATGTCCCCTTTAATGATAGGGATGGATTATCCTTGAAATTTTAAAGGTGACCAGAGAAAGTTTTTTTATCTTCACTTGAGGACATGCTTAATGATTTTACAGGGAGGGGAAGGGAGGAAGGGAGAGAAACATCATGTGAGAAACACGGATCGGTTGCCTCTCCTATGTGCCCTAACGGGGCAGAACCTGCAACCTAGGTGTGTGCCCAGACTGGGAATTGAACCTCGGATCCTTAGGTTCATGGAACAATGCTCCAACCAACTGGGTCACACCAGCCAGGGCCAGAAATTCTTTAATTCTTTGTCAGACTATGGAAAATGTGGTCACCAGTGAGTTGGGAGGCTGGTCTGGGCTACTGCCAGATGGGGTCCAGAAAGAGGCACTGGAGGCTGGCTTGGGACAAAGACTGGAGGCTTACCCATAAGCCTTGAGGGGAGGGGGGTGCTCGGTCTTCCCTATCCACCCTGGAAAGTCTCACCTACCCAGAACTAGCACCTGTGTGGAAGGGGTTACTGTTCCTTGGATTGCCTCTCCCCGAACCCACTCACCACGACACACACGTATTCATCTGGCCCTGAATGAGGGAACACTGGCCAGCAGTCATCCTGAGGCCTTCCATATGAGGTAGGGGCATTGCTCCTGACCAGAAGGCTGCCCTTAGAGCTTAGCAGTAAAAAGAAAGGTCTTATGACTCAGCCATGTCAGGCCACAGCACAGAACCCTGGATGTTCACCACCAGCAGGTGGCCCAGAAGAGGGTATTCTAGGGCAAGGCTGCTTGACAGGGCTGTGTAGGAGTTGAGAGGCCGTGAAGCAAGAGGGGCTGAAGATCAGATTCACCACCCTTGGGTGAAAAGCACAGGCTTAGCTGCACTCGTACCCTACCCGCCCCCAGCCGGCAGCACTTTCTGCTTCCTCGGAGCAGAGGCTTCAGTCAGACAACTGTCTCCTCTGCAAAACTTTTGCTGAGTCTCCTGATTATTCATTCTTCCGCTAAAGTCCCAAAACACCTTGTGCAATCCCCTATCTGCCACAGCATTTATCACATTGTTTTATAAATGCCGTTTTCACAATTCTCCCCTACTTAAACTGACCTACTTGGGGCAGTCTGATAGACTGTCGAGCAAATGACTGACTCTCCCCTCCACCTAGCTCTCAGCCGGGCCCTAAAATGTCAGCAAATGATGTAATAACCACATAAGGGTAACAATAATGGCTATGATAATGGCTACCATTTATGAAGCATCCACTCTATTCTATTCTAAGCCATGGGCAAGGTGTTTTAAAATATATTATCAAGTTTATGCTTCAAAATAACCCTATGAAGAAGGTATTACTTATGCTCATTTTAAAAGGGATTGGAGGCTCAGAGAAATGAAGCCAGAAAAGCAGGATTCATTCAGCCCAGGTATCTGGCACTAAAGCCCAAATAAGCATGATGTTAGTCTCTGACTCCAGTCAATAGCTGATGTCCCTCAGATTCACCTGGAACCCCTTCTGAGATGCTAAAATACCCACCTCTGAGAACACAACGCCTGAGACCATGGCACCACCAATTCCCCACACTCTGCAACAGCAGGGAAATGCTCTAACCCCTGGCATGAATGACCTCATCCAAACGGCTTCTCAAGGAAGACTGAACATCTCAAACAGATCAGGAACTGGGCTGCAGGCACCTAATTACAGCATGAACACCCTTGGTAGTGAGTTTTACACATAATAACGGCCCTGAGCTTATCTACCCCTTTTGTTGAAACATTCCAAGTGCCATTGGCTTATTAATCCTCCCAGCGCCAGCGTGAAGCAGAGCTGGCGGTATCGCTGACTGATTTTCTAGAGCAGAGCATTAGCTCCTTGAGAGCAGAAGCTGTGTGGGCCTGCCACACACCGGGGTCAGAGAAAGAAGTCCTGGCGGTGTGACAAAGAAACCAAAATCCTGGGAGAAGTGGTTGAGACAGAAGTGGGGACACAACCCAGGTGCCTAGTTCATAACAAGGGGGCTCCAGGCTGTTACATCGGGCATCCTCACATTGCCATTTAGTTGCTGTGTAACTTTGGGAAGTTACTAAATCCAGCCTCAATGTCCCCATCTGTAAAATGGAAAAGGTAACAGTATTCAGCTCATAAGGTAGTTCTGAGTATTACAGGAGTTAGTGTATATAACTCAGGTAGCACCATACTGGACACAGAGGAAGTGTTCAATAAATGTTAGCTATTAAGACAATTATTAGAATGCTACTTGGCACTGTGGGATGAATAAATAGAATGAGCATTGCTACTACTGGTCCCATTAGAGTTTATTTAAAAATTACAGGCTCTGCTACTCACTATTAGCTTTGTGACCTTGGACAGGTGGCTTAACATCATGAATGAACCTCTATCTTCATCTGTGAAATAGGATTGCTCTGAAATGAGTATCTTCAAAGTACTTTATAAACTGCCAAGCACCATACAAACATTAACTGCGGTTTTGTACTATGACTGTACAGGAACCCCAGGTCTGCCCCTTTAAATTCCTAACCTCTAAAGTTTCCTCATGTGTAATATGGGCATAGTGATCACATCTATCTCAGGGGGATGTTGTGAAAAATTAAATCATTCAAGACACTATATTTAAAGTACCTAGCACAGTGGGAGGTGGTCCATACATGTTACTTCCCTACATCCTAATAAGTGTTGTTTATCTAAGTCCTAAAGCAAAGGAAGCCACAGGGTGTGGTGGGAAATTAATGGAAGCAAGGGGTGGGGCAGGAGGGTTAGTCCTGGCTCTTCTGCTGTGTGATCTCGAGCAAGTAACCTAACATCTCTCAGCTTTCGGATTCCTTGCCTCTAACTTTAGGTAAGGTATGCCTGCATTGCAGTTTTAGGACGTAAGACTGACCTAGCACAGACCTTACCTCACAGTAGGGACTTGCTCAGTAAGCCAATAAGCAGAAGCCACTCTCGTGGAAAGGACCCAATTGGAAGCAACGACCAAAATTCCCCAACCAGAAACCAAATGGGGTCATGAGCCGCAAAATAAGCGATCCAGGCTTTACAAAGTTCAACTGAGCTTGGGAGGGTCCCGCGAGGGTCCCGCCCAGCGCTGTTTAGCTTTTCTAGACCCTGCCAGTGCAAGAGAAGGCCAAGAGAAGACCCAACCCTCTCAAAGTGATAGCCAGAGAGGAGGGGTGGGGGGAGGAATGTACTGATTCACCGCCCCACCCATCCCCTGCCTCTAATCTCTCTTCCGGAATTTTACAGCCCTCTTTTACTGGGTTGGAGGCGGAGGGGGGCAGGGCGCTGGTTACCGCGGGCTGCAGGAAGGCCCCCTTGCCAATCAGCGTCTGTGGGAAGCCCCTGGGAATCTTGCACACACCCAGGCAGTTTGCTCTTAGCTGCCTTCCTGCGTGGAGTTGGGGGGAGCCCAGCGGGGAGGGAGAGGGGCTGTGAATTCCGGGAGACTTCTTGCTCACTGCGGGAGGTGGGGCCTAGGGCGGGGAGTTCCCTCTCCTCGTGCGGGTAGGAACTGGAAAGCTGCAGTTGAATCTCCGCTTGGGCCGAGTGCACTTGGAAGCCCACGACCTCTTCGGAGATCGTTCCTGCGGCCATTCAGCTATCAGGATCCCATCTCCACCTCGGTCAGGTGTAACTGGATTTCACCCAGAAATCCAGAAAAGAAACAACCTCCGGAACTCGGGGCGACGGAAAGGGAAAAGTTAAAAACATGGCTATATATATAAAATAAAAAAACATGGCTTAACTTCTTGCTTTCTCTTAATAACGATGAGGCAACTGAGGCCGGGAGAGGCGGGGATCTGCTCTGGGCGGCACTGAGAATCAGACGCGGACTCCGGCCAGCACGTTCACCTCTGTCCGTGGCTGCCCTGCCTGCTGGGTTCAGTTCACAGTGTTGTGCGATACCTCCAGACTTAGTTTCCCCTTTTGGAAGCTGGGAGATATCAAAAAAATTATTAACAACTGAAACGAGCTGCTGGAGGTGAAGCAGCAAATCTCCCTACACTACGAAGGGATCAGGAGGTAGTGATGTTCACAGGTAACATTTATTGAGCGTTTGCTATGTGCCGGGCACTGTTTTAAGTACTTTGTGTGTGTTAACTAAGATAATTTGACAATAATCATAGGAGTTGGAAATTATTATTATCCTCATTTTACAAATGGGGAAACAGATGAATAACAGCGAAGCTAGCTAAGCGAATTTGACCAAGGCCACCTAGATAGAATAGGGTAGAGGCAGGATTTGAACCCATGGTCTCGGACCCCGCCCTCTGCCCACCCACGCCCCCATCAGCCACTATGCCCTCTGCTTCTCAAATGAGAATGTGGTTGCAGTTTCCCTACATTCTGGATGTTGGTTTAAGAATGCAAGCCCTTTTCATTATAGCAACCTGTTTCAGAGTGACTTAGATTATCTGTTTGTGTATAAATGTTTAATATATGCTCTCTGCCTGTGATAATGTTTCTACACACTGAGACATCAAAGCACCAGGTTAAATGGGGCAATCAAGGTCACATTGTGAAATTGAGAGCACTTCTTCCCCAGCAGGTGCACAGTTGTCTTAATTCTGTCCGGTGCCAGGGCCAGAATCTTGACATCCCCTCCACAGTGGGTCCCAGTTTACCTAGTAGTAACCTCCAGTACCCCTCTCTGCACCAGTGATTCTAACTTGTTTTTCAAGGGTGCTGAAAACGTGCCCTGCCCCCCAAAACATATCACCTACCCCATCTTCAGGTAGTGTACATATAAACTGCACAACTGACGGTTTCTTTTTTTTGTTTAAAGCCAAATAGTATTTCATCTTTTGTTCAAATGCAAACATCACAAGAGAGAAAAATTAAACTGGGCCTCACCAGACGTTTTCATGTAAGGAGAACAAAATGATCAGATCCTCCCTAAAAATGAGCTTTGTGCGGGGGGGGGGGGGGGGGGGGGGGGGGGGGCGTGTTCAGGTTTTTTTCATTGTTTATGCTATTACAGTTGTTCCTGAAAATGAGTTTTGGTATGAGAGAGAGCAGAAGGACTATGAACTTAACCAAATTAATGTCTAAAAGAACTTCTGAAGTCAGTTAGTGCAACCCCTCCTTTCACAGGCCTAGGTAAAGGAAAGGAGTTTTCCAGGCCAAGGAGAGCTATTGAGAAGGGGTAGGGGAACCCACTGTGAGGAAGGGAACAGAAAGCAGGCAAAGGGACAAAAGGTTGATTAGCTTCAATGCAAAAGACTTTCCTTCTAGTTGTATTTTAAAAAATTTTCCGTTCCCCAGCCTTAAAAATGGCACATGCATTTTACGATATATAAATTATACTTTAATAAAACTGTTCAAAATAAGACAAGCTTCTTACACCATTTTTTAATTACAGAAATGAATGCTTATTAAAGTAAAAGTCCCCAATGATCATACCCAGAGAAAGAACCACTATTAACAATTTGTATTATATTGTTCTTCCAAATTTTTCTCTGTACATTCACACTCTTTCTATGTACTCACATATGTGTGCACGTATATGTTTAAAAGAAATGGGTTTCTCTTAATATGTCTTGGGCAGTTTCCTATGTCAATACATTTATATCTACCTTATTCTTTTAAAGACTGCCTCCATAATATGGCTGAACTATAATTTATTTAATAGATTCTCTAGTGATATTTGGATTGTTTCCAATATTTTGCAATTACAAGCAGTACTGCAATGGACATTTTTGCATATACAACTTGGAAACCCTTCTAGGGAATATCTGTAGGATAAATTCCCAGGTGAACTGTTCCTTTTAAAATAATATGCTTCATAAGTTATCCTTCGCATCTTATTCCAAATGACCTGATGTAAAAGCCCATTCCTGATCAAAATCACATAAAGTGTTTAGGCTATAGTATACATTAAGTATATGATAGTATTTTCATGACTATTGTGACGGTTATTTCACAATATCATTAGACTGGTGGACAGAACTTCATTCCTTTAATCAACAATTATTGTTGAGCTTCTGCCATGTGATGGGCCTGAGGATCCAACAGTGAAAGATGTAGACCCGCCCTCAAGAAGTTGAAAGTCTCATTGTTGATGGATGTGTTAGCTGGTGATTACAATACCGTGAGATAAGAACTACAAAAGTGGTCACCTGGGGGGACATATGGAAGCACAGGAAAGGGACATTAACTGGCCTGAAGTAGAGCAGGCAAAAGGAAGAGAAGGGCAATGAAAAAGAAGCAACAGCTTGGTTTATCCAAAGAGATAAAGCAGTGAGCGCCCCAGCCACCAGAGGTGTGCAAACAGGACAAGACACCATCCCCAGGAAATACTGGTAGGAACATTAAACCAAATTAGTGATTCTCAAATGTTCACCCTCAGACTGGTACTAGGGTATGGAAAAAAGAGAAAAGTAAAGATACAGAGGTGACTTTTGCTAAATTTACTCAGTTTAAGGGATTGTCTTTCATTCTGAGAAGTATACCCTTCCTAGTTTTTTTTGGTATTAAAATGTCCTTCCTTTTATGAAGCAGTGGTTGTAACATGATAGTCATTTTTCTTTAACGTTCTCGTTTGGCCAAACTAAAAGCTGGCAATCATATCTTCGTGCCCCTTTCTCATTTTTTGAAGTTTTAACCACTAATAATGTCTAAAAGTCAGAAGACCTCTGAGCTAGGTGACTTCCAAAGTTCTTCCCATCCCTGTGGCACAGGATTCTCTGCTCAAACGTGATTAAGGCCTGAAGCTAAATTGAGTTTGGAATCCGTGAACCAAATCCTTTTCAACAGACCCAGGGTAAAAATAAATATGTATGTATGTGAGTAAGTAGAAGAAAAACAATTTGGTACCCTCCCAAATCCTTTTATTTTTTGGTTCCCAAACCACATAAGAGTACCTTAAGTTTCCATATACACTTTCTCTCCTGCCCCTGGGAAATGCAGCAGTGAAGAGGAGAAACCACAGAAATAACAGATAGAAGTGATATGGAAAAAATCGATTTGGTGCAGTTTTCACAAACCTTTAAAGTAGAGCAAGCGATTTCAGTGATGATGGGTTTCATGACTGGCAGCAGCAGAGCCTCTGATGGGAATGCTGGTGTCTTTCTGGAGTTTCTCTGAGTCGGTGGGAGGGGAAGGAAAATGGGTTTTTTCCTCCCCTTTCACTTATAAGAAAATGGAAGCAATGAAAAGCAAAGTCTCCGGTAATATCCCATTAAGAGAAACAAATGAAATGCGGCTCCCCTGTAGCCAGAAAATGCAAGCCTTCAACCAGGCACTGGGCAGGCTTTCCCTGCCGCTGCTGCAGGATCTAGGTAGGTATTCAGCAACACACCTGGCACTGCTGTTACCATGGCGACTCTCACCTTTTGCATTCCTTGACTTGGGGGCTGAGGCTGGTTCATGGCACATTTGAGTTTTCATATTTCTCCTTGGCTTCTGAAAAAGAAAGGGGAGGGAGAGGAGAAAGATTCTAAGTCAGCTTGCCTGCTGCCTGGCCATTTGCTTCTCTGCTTATGTTACTTGGCCTTCCCGGGTTGAGAGGGCCCTGACTCAGGTAAGGGAGTGGAAATGGCTCTGGCAGAGCCCAAAAGACCTAGGTTCAAATCCCAGCTCCTAATGAATCCATTTATTCATTCAAACAAGTTCCTCCTATGGGTCAGGCACTATTGACTACAGATGACTGAATAGCCAGAGTTGGCCCTCAGAGAGCGGGCTGTCCAGAGGGAAGGCTGGGTCAGCAGATGACCACAAGCCAATATGAAAAGTAACTTCACAGAGGCAGCTGCTGATTCTGCCACTGCCTAGGGATCGGGGAGGGAGAAATGATATGAAATCCACACTGCATTGAGGACAGTCTTAGGAACACTCCAGCAAGGGTTCCTTCCTCTTGGGCCCACTATAGTTAAGCATGAATGCATCAAATTAAGGGTGACAAGAATTGAGACTTGCACTTTGACCTCAAGCAAGTCAATTCACTTTTCTGAGCCTCAGTTTCCTCATTTATAAACCAAAAGTTAATAATAACTACCCTTGTTGAGAAAAATTACATTAATTAAGGAAGTAAAGAACAAAAACACCCAAATCCAAGACCCAGCTCTCCAATGACCAACTGAATGACCTTGGATAATTCTGAACTTTAACCCCTCTGAGTCTGAGTTTCCTCACCTGTAAAAGGATAATCATAATCACGCTAACTCTTAACAGTGTTGCTAAATTAGCACTGACCAGGCAGGTTGGTTCAGTTGGTTGGGCATCATCCCTCAAAGGTGAAAGATCAATGGTTCAATTCCCAGTCAGGGCAAAAGCCTGGGTTTCTGCAGGGTACCAGCTGGGGGCATGGGAGAGGCAACCAATCGATGTTTCTCTCTCACATCAGTGTTTCTCTTCCTCTCTTTCTCCCTCCCTTCCCCTCTCTCTAAAAAATAAATAAAATCTTTTTAAAAAGAGTGTTGCTAGAATTAGATAATATATGTAAACCACATAGCAGCAGCATGCAATAAAATCCTAATTGCTTCTTATTACAGAACTGAAGCTGCTGGTTCCAGTGCCTGACATGTCCTAAGTCAGGTATTATTATTATTATTGTTACATGGTGCCTAGTTGTCACTCTGTAAACATTACTTTTTCAGCTTAACCTTAGCCTCTCTCCTGGGCTGAATGAAGGGGAGAGGGCCTGGGCCTGACCCCACGGGGCTCCTCTGGAGACTGAGATAGGGGAAAAGGCGGAGGGAGTGCGTCAGCCCTGATGCAATCACAGGCTCATTGCTTGGCCCACTTCCTCCCCTTTGGGTGTTTACCGGAGATTGGATTCCACAGGAACCCTTGGAAGTATGCACGAACAGTGGGGGCGGGCAGCACACAAAATTGTCCCTGCTTCGGGGACAGTTTAGGAAGAAAGTGATACTGTGCCTGTCTGGGCCTCACATGCCCTGGGCTCAGGGACACAAGAAAAAGATACCAGGTGTCAAGTCCAAAAGGAGGGGTAGGGAAGGCAGACTGGAGGAGGGAGAGACTAGCTTTTAGACCCAACTCTGGGAGGCCCGATGAATAGACCCTTTATCACTGAGCTTAGTGAGGGGTAGGAGGGAGCCACAGAAGGGGTCTCAGGTGACCAGGAGCCTCAGAACAAGCTCAGAGGATCCTGTCCCTTCCTTCCCAGTAGAAATCCTAGCTGAGAGAAGGTTCCTTTAAGAACCTTGTTTTCCAGCCATTTTCTGGGGATCTTCATCAATTCCACAGCTTTGCTGGGTCCCATAGAGACATCCTGAGATGTGCAGTGTTGTGCAGTGGTAAAGAACATGGGCTTTTGGAAGTCAATTTTCAGCTCTTTCAGTGACTGAAAGTCATGTCACCTCTCTAACTCTCAACCTCATCATGTGAAATGGGATAATAAGAGCAGTCAATGTCAGAGGTAAAGCCTGTAGGCTCACAGAACAACGCCTGATAATTATAAAGGCACTCAGTAACTGTTAGATGTTGTTCTTTTTATTAAGATTTAGGGAGAGGCATAGAGTAAAAGCATCCCAGCACCTACTGTTTGCTCCTAGATCCAAGCACTAGAATTCTCTAGAGCTTAAAGACCCTTTCTCTTTTCCTTTTTCTAAAGCTGGGGCTAATTGTCCTTCTTTCAATATCTAATGACTGTTTCTCAGTTATCAGGAAAGAATCAGACTTCCCCTCCCCCAGAGCTTTGAAACCCAGTACGCAAAGGTTGCTCAAGCTCCTGAGTCATTCAGCAAAACCAGCCCAAGATAATCAGTGGATCAAGGAAACTAGATGCAGAGCGGGGAAAACCCAGCCACAAAGCCTGGGCCTCCTCTTAGGGCAATTCCCTTTGCTGGCCCCTAGGATGAGCTTCCATTCCAGTTGCACAAACAAGACAGCACCTGGCAGCTGAGTCCTTCCTAGGCCTTCCAGTACACATACACAGAACAAGACTTTAGCTCTACCGGGGTCTTTACCTGCAGCCAGGCCTTTCCATGGAATCTTGTTTGACACAAACTCTTTGCCCTTGGACAAGCTCTCTCCTTCCCTCCACACCCTGGCCCTAGGGAGGGTCGACACCCTGTATCCCATCCTCCCTGCCCACTCATTTCTCAACCCCTGTAACTTCTGCCCAACCACTCCACTCCCATCACACTCATTGACGATCTCTGAATTGCCGAATCCAAAAGACCATCTCCAGGCCTTTCCTTCTGCTCTCTAAACACCCATTGAGCCCTGGCTGGCATGGCTCAGTTGGTTGGGCATTGTCCTGCAAAGCAAAAGGTCACAAGTTGAATCCCGTTTGAGGCGGGTATGAGAGGCAACCAATCAATCAATGTTTCTCTCCTCCTCTTTCTCCCTCCCTTCCCCTCTCTCTAAAAATAAATAAGTCTTTTAAAAAATAAAAAGTAAACACACATTGACCACTCTCTTTTTTAAACTCTCCTTCCTGGAATTCTGAAGCCACCGCCCACTGGTTCTCCTTCTCCCTCTGTGACCAGCACTTTTTGGTAGATTACTGGCTGCTCTCTATCCCTTAAATATTGGCCCTTGGTGATTCTGCTCGTATTCCTCTTCTCTTTCTATTCTTCATGCCCCCTCCCAGCTTTAATTGGTGCCCAAGTCTTTTAACGGCCACCTCTTTACTGGTGACTTTCCAAACCATATCTTCAGGCAAGATCTTCCCCCAAATGCTACCTGCCTACTACGCAGCTCTGCTTGCATGACCCAAGCACAACAAGCTCAACATGCCCAGAACTGAACTCTTTATCTCCCTCCCCCCAAAACCTGCTCTTCCTCCTGTGTTCCTGATCTTGATGAATAACACTACCTTTCACCCTGTTACACAAGCCAGAGGTTCAAACTTCACCCTTGCCCTCTCCTTGCCCTGCCCACAAATTACCATGCTCTTAACACCTTATAAATCTCCACATTACTCCTCCATCCCCTCTGTTTCTGCTTCAGTTCAGGCCTTTATTACGACTTCATTATGACATACCTTAAAAGTGAGTAATAATCTGAACTTGTTCGCCCTTTCTATTAGACTTGTCTTGGAGTATCTCCCACTTACAGTCCTTCTCCTGAGAGCCCACTGTTGCCCACACACCTAGCTGAAGAGGTACTCCTAAATTCCATGTGGACCTACCTGAAGCCCGCCCTGCTACCACCATGGTGTTTTGAACCACAGGTGCACATTTGACCAAAGCTGGACTGAATTCTGTCTCCTGGAACTCTGAAACTGGGACATAGTGGCTCTAATTCAAATGCCCCCAAGGGTCATCAGTAATGAAAATGAGTAAAACAGCCCAATGAGAGGCGATGGGGAATGGGCAGTGTGGCAAATGGAGAGACTGTGTCTTGTCTAAAAGTAGCAGCTGCTACTCTGCTCTAGCAGATGGTTGCCATGGGAATATAGGTCCAGACTTGACAGATATTCTAATTTTTTAGATTTTTTATGTGATATTTCCCAATATTTGAATATTGGGCACTAATTCATTCTTTTAACTGCCACAGACTAAGAATATCTTGTGCATCATATTTGGCCTCCGAGGTTGCCAGTTTGTAATCAGCACCAGAGAGTCAAGTTTAGGCACTGGACCCAAAGCTGGGGACAGCCACTTTCCGCCATTTGTATGAAGAAGCAGAGAAAGCCCTCTGTGTGGAGGGAAAAACAAAGCCTGTTCTTGCAGACTCCTTGCCCCTCAGGTGTACCACACGCCCATGTTTCCTGACCCAACACCACAGGCCCAGAATTACACAATAGTTGAAGTTATGGGCTCTGCAGTCAGACAGACCCGGGTTCAAGTGCTGACTCTGCAACTCCCCAGCTGTGAGCTCTTGAGCAAGTCACTTCACCTCTCGGAGCCTCAGTTCCTTCCTCTCTCTAACAGGGTGCTTTCTTCATAAGGTTGTTAGTGGGATCAAAGGAGATGTTGCTCAGAAACCTCTTAGCACAGTGCCTGGCAGCCAGTAGGCACTGAATGAATGTCATTTATTATTATTTTTGCCATTAGTAGTGGTAACAGTATTGTTCCCCAGTCCTCTCTCTCTAAGCACCTTCTTGTTTAACTTTCTGAGCATTTACCATTTGCTCTTATTACTTGTCATGATTTTATTTGCTTTGGTATATTGTAAGCTTCTAGAGAGAAAGGCACATGTTAGCTCTCGTTATATGGAGGTGGGGAGGAACAGTGTTTTGTACACAGGAGGTACTCAAGAATCATTAATTTGTTGGTACACTACTGGGATTTAAGCTCCATGAGGGCAATGATCTTGTCTCCCTGATTCACTGTTGTATTCCCTGAGCCTAGCACAGTGCTGAGCATACATAGAACCCTCAATAAATGTATATTGAGTAAAAGAATGAGAGGCATCTCCTTGCCCTCCACCAGGATTATTTAACATGTCCTAAGAGGTTATTGGTGCAAATTTCAATTCACTGTTTTAAAATAGTAGTTTCTGGAATCTCTGGTAATAGCACCCCATTTTTCCTTTGGGAAACTGTCCTTCCCCCACTCCACTCAATGTGGTTGAACCACGACAGCTCTAGAAATGGTCATGTGACACAGGGATAGCCAATCAGAGGAAACTATGCCCTGGCCACAGTGATTGGTTCAGAATGGGCTTATAACTCAATCAAAACCAATCAGAGCTAAAATGATTGGAAAGGAGAAATTTGCTTTCTATAGAGGAAGCTAAGTCATGAGACTATAGGCCTAGAGCCCTTAGTGGCCATATTACCAACACAAGGAGAAAGCCTACCTAGGAAATGAAGCAAACACAAAGGTCTAAGAAATGGAAACAGATAGGTTCCTAAAAGTGTTTTCTAGCAAGTGGACCAGCTGTGCCTGAAGCCAAGCCCTTGACTATTCTGTTAGAGACAATGAATTCCCTCCCCCCCCTTTTTTGTTTAAGTCATCTACAGTTTCTGTCACTTATATCCAAAACAGTGCTGACTAACATTTGGATTTTATAGATACAAATACATAGTAGACAGAGACATATACTTTTGTAGGAATTTTCCCAGCCCCCAGTGATCCCCTATTTTGGAGACCGCCCCTACACCCAGACTAGACTAACAGCCATATTTATACTTCTGAACCCTGTGCCCCAAGGCCACAACTGGTTGGACCAGAAGTGGACACGCATTGTGGCATAATCAGATCAGATCTTCTCTCCTGGGGTTTCAGGTTTAGGATGAGAGATCCTGGGTCAGTCTGAGCTGCATGCTTAAACTGAGCAGATGTAAAATTGGGAGCTGGGAAAAGGTCACATTCATGGAGCAGCAGAGAAGCTGATACACTGAAGGAGAAGAATGAGGCTGACACATACATCGAAGCAGAGGCTGGAGGCTATGATTTCCCAGAAAGAGAGGAAAGAGAATAACAAAGTAGAAGAGAGCAACAAAGAGAGAGAGCTGCTTCCTCATCCCTCAGGAGGCTAATTACTTCTCCTCTTGGGTTCCGTGAGATTCTCTGTGTGCCTAGAATTCTCTCTCCCACCATCATCCTCCCTTTAAAAACAAAAACAAAAGAGCTTTCGTGTTTGTGGTGGTTTGGTTTGGTTTTGACTTGTAACCAAAAGGTTTTTAGACAACTGTCCTAGAAACAAGTCTATAGCCAAGGTGTCCTATTCACTAGGCTGACAAAGACCCTGGCTTCCTGAATCAAGACACACACCCCCCCATCTAATTACTAACTGTGCAGCCTTGGCCAAAACACCTGGAATCACTGTATTGGCTCCCACTCTGTAAAATGAAATAAAAGTGCTTACCCCTCCCAGGTTGTTGTGAAGACTGAACAAGATAAAGTGGAAAGAAGAACTTAGCACAGCACTGGGCACCAAGAAGCCATGTAATCGTTGTGTGATGAATGCTGGAGAGGGGCGAGGTCCAACCCTAGAGCCAGTCCACCATGAGATCCCAGCCAGGACTAGAAAAGGAAGTTCAAAGGGACAACCCCTTTTTCCATCAGCTCCCTTTCTCATCTCATTTGTGTCCCTTTACCAAAAGCACTGAGGAGAAAAGGCATATCTTTATTTTTAAAAGTGCCCATTTTAGCCCTGTTGGGTAGCTCACTTGCTTAGAGCATAGTCCTGATGCACCAATGTTGAGGGTTCAATTCCTAGTCAGGGCACATACAGGAATCAATTAATGAATGCATAAATAAGTAGAACAACAAATTGATGTCTCTCTCTCGCTCTCTCTCTCTCCCCCTCCCTCCCTCTTTCTCTAATTTTTTTTTTTTATTTATTTTAAAGTTCCCATTCTAGAACTCTATTCCAATGATATATGTACTCAGGCCAGAGAAAATACATATGCATAAGGATGCTCATTGCAGTAGTGTTTATAGTAGAGAAAAATTGGAATGACTTAAATGTCCAATATTGTGTTTTGCTCTAATAGAATATAGAGAATGTTATGAAGACTTGAAGGAGAAAAGACAATATTTTAAAATAAAAATAAACATGGGATAGAACGCAAAATGTAATGAGGTATAAAGCAAATCTTGTCTGAATTTTCAGGTAAAAACCCAATAATGTCAAAGAAGTTTCTCCCTCTCTCGCATTTCAGCACCACACACAATCTCACACACCACTGGCCCAGCAATACATTCATCCGTCTTCTCTGCCTTTGGGGTAACACAGGTGGAAAAATTTAAGAAGCATTTATGTACGTACAAGTCCTGAGGCCTCGAACATTAAAGGTATTGACATAGATAGATGTCCACTTCTTCCGGGTTAAGAAAATTGCAGGTTTCAAAAATATTGCCAAAAGTGTGAACAGTGGTTATTTCACGCTGTGGGATTTCAGGCAGTTTTTCTCTTGTTCTTTGTACTTTTATGTATTGTTTGAAGTTTTTACAGTGTATGTGCATAATATTTATGAGAAAAAATAAAGCTATTTTCATAGTGGGAGAAGCTACCTTGATTTTATTTTCTCCTAAATTATCCTCAATGCGCGTTATACCAAATTTCCTCTATCACATCCTCTTTCTTCAAGAGTAAAGAGATTTACTTGGCTGCCTGCTTCTCCCTGGAGTTGCTCCAGACAGAAACCATGGTCCAGGCAGAAGAGCCTTCCCGGAGCCAGGCAAAAGTGCTAGGCAGCTTACTACTGCCCTCTGCTGGTCAGAAGAGGTCAGAGCCTGCTCTAGCTAAACAACAGCACCCAGGGCACCTTGACATCCAAGGTCATCCCAGAGGCATGGCTTTTGGCTACTCCTGCAGTCATCAGAGTGCTGTACACCAGTATCAGTAGCTCAGCACTTCAGCCTAAAATAGGCCATGACCTGGGCTCAGCCAGGCTGAGCCTAATAACTGCAAACCCAGCTGGACAGTGCTGTCCACTCCAAGCCAGAGACTCCCTGGAGACACTCTATCCCAACGGCTGGCTACAGCAAGTGATAGAGAGCTTTCCTTGTCTGCTAGAGAGCACTGATGGTCAGCAATCCTCTTAATCATAGAAGCCCTGTCCTTGTACAGTTTTTTTACTTTTCTAAGAATTTCCCAAAGCAGCTTGACATGTACAAGTAAATTCATACATGAACGTTTGCTGCAGAATTGTTGGTAACAGCAAAAAAACGGAAACATTCTAAATATCCCTCAGTATAGGAGCATTTGGATAAAATGAAACAGCATGCAGCTGTTCAAAAGAACAAGGGAGATCCGTATGTGCCGCTATAGAATGGTCTTCAGCATTCACTGTGAAGTTTTTTTTAAATAGCAAGATGTGTAACATTCAGTAAGTCTGAGTATGTGTGTATGTGTCTTAAATAAGGAGCTGTATAACTATAGACATATGTATTTAGTTATCTATGGAATATATTGGAAGGAAACACCAGAAACTAATGATAATAACTGCCCCTGGGGATGGTGGTACTGAGGGCATGGCAATAAGAAAGAACTATTTTCACTACATCTTTTTGTACTGTTAAATTTTTTGCCATGTGCATGTATTATTTTGCAAGCTAAAATTTAATTTTTAAAAAATTACTTTATTGTTGTTCAATTACAGTTTGAATTTTCCCCCCACCTAAAATTTAAATTTTTAAATATTATTTTTTAAAAGACAGTCTGATGACAGTCTGATGACATATATAATGGAATCATAAAGACTTGGGTTCAAATCTAGACTCTGAGACTTGCCTTAAAATTGTTTAACTACTTTGAACTCAGGTTTTCTCATATCTAAAATGAGATTAGTAACATCAATCTCTTGGCATTGAGAGAATTAAAGATAAGCATTTGGTATCAGGACAATCTTGTTGTCTTCAGGAGGCACCACCCACATTGTCTTCGATATGATTGGTGCTCTCTGGAGATGAACGTTGTGGTGTCCGTGTTGAACACAGGGGCCTGGTATCTGGGCGGTAGAGAGAGAATAACAATTTACTTACATATTATCTCATTTTAACTTGTCTTTTCTTCAAAGAATTTTGTACCTCTAGAAACAGGAATAGCTCAGTAGCCAAACATGGCTTCCAACATGGGCCTCCAAATCGTACTCTAACTTGAAAGCAAAACACTAGAGAGATTAGCCTAAAGGCTATGTGTGAGAAGAATGGAAGACAGAACAAGAGTCGGGGATTGTGGTACCTAGATTAGAAAGTAAGAAATAACACTATCTCTATTTGGAGATGACATGTTCTTATTTATATCCTAAGGAATATCTTAGAACATCCTAAGGAATCCACAAAAAGAAAACTATTAGAAATAATAAACGAGTTCAGCAAGGTTGCCGATAGAAAATCAATACACAAATAACAGCTGAATTTCTATATACTAGTCCACTTGGGGTGTTATAATAGAATACCATAGATTTTTTTAATAACAGAAATTTATTTCTCGCAGTTCTGGAGCCTAGAAGTCTGAGATCAGGGTGTCAGCATGGTCAGGTTCTGGTGAGGGTCCTCTTCCAGGTTACAGACAGCTGTTTTCTCTGAGGTCCTTTTTATAAGGGCCCTAATCCCATTCATGAGGGCTCCACCTTGGTGACCTAAACACCTCCCAGAGGCCCAACCTCCTAATATCATCACACTCGAGGTTAGGATTCTAACATGGATTTTGTGGGGACACAAACATTCACTCCATGATAACTAGCAATGAACAATCTAAAATGAAATTGAGAAAATAATTTCATTTACAATAGCACCAATAAGAATAATATATATCCTGACTGGTGTGGCTCACTAGATTGAGGGCCTACCTGTGAACCAAAGGGTTGCCAGTTGGATTCAGGTCTAGGCACATGCCTGGGTTTCTGGCCGAGTCTCCAGTAGGGGGCGTGTGAGAGCCAACCACAAATTGACGTTTCTCTCCCTCTTTTTCTCCCTCCCTTCCCCTCTAAAAATAAATAAAGTATCTTAATTAAAAAAAAAGAAGAATATACTTAGGAATAAGTTTAACAAAAGAAGTATAAGACTTAATACATTGAAAACTACAAAACATGGTTGAAAGAAATAATGGAAGACCTAAAACGTATCATAGACCTCAATGAAAAGAAACCTCATGTTCATGGATTGGAATGAACAGATAGCATTCTGAGGAGTAAAATGGCAATGGTCCCAAAACCAATCTACTGCTTCAATGCAATGCCTATCAGAACCTTGGCTGGCTTTTTTTTGCTTTTTTTTCTTTTTTTTTTTTTTTGCAGAAATTGACAAGCTAATCTTAAAATTCACATGGAAATGCAAGGGACACAGAAGAACCAAAATAATCTTGAAAAAAAAATTTTCAGCCCTGGCCGGGTAACTCAGTGGGTTAGAGCATCGTCCCACCAAGGTCTCAGTCTTAGTCCCCAGTGCGCCAAGGCTGTGGGTGTCCACATGAAAAGAATGGAACTGGACTTCTACTCACACCATACAACCAGCTTAATTCAAAATGTATCATAGACCTAAATGTAAGCGCTAAAACCATAAAACTTAAAGGAAAACATTGGAGTAAATCTTCATGACATTGTATTAGGCAATAGTTTCTTGGATATGACACCAAAAGAACAAGCAGCAATAGAAAAAAATAGATAAATTGGACTTTGTAAACATTAAAAACTTTTGGGTTTCAAAGGACATTGAGACAATAAAATATCCTGGAATTAAAGTGTGGTACTGGTTGCACAACTCTGTGAATATACTAAAAACCACTGACTTGTATATTTAAACAGTGAATTTTACAGTATGTGAATTATATATCAATAAAGCTGTTTTATTTTTTTTTTCAAGATTTTATTTTTAGGGAGAAAGGAAGGGAGGAAGAGAGGGAGAGAAACATCAATGTGCGGCCACCTCTCATGTGCCCCCTGCTGGGGACCTGGTCCACAACCCAGGCATGTACCCTGACTGGGAATAGAACCAGCGACCCCTCAGTTTATAGGCCAGTGCTCAATCCACTGAGCTACACTAACCAGGGCTAATCTCCATCTCTTTTTTAAAAAGTAATAAGCCCTGGCTGGTTCCATTCCCAGTGGAGGCACATGCCTGGGTTGTGGGCCAGGTCCTCAGTAGGGGGTGCACAAGAGGCAGCCACATGTTGATGTTTCTCGCCTTGTCTTTATCCTTCCCTTCCCCGCTCTAAAAATAAATAAAATCTTAAAAAAAAAAAAAGAAGTGGTGACTATTAAATAAGAAACACTCAAATTCATTGTTTCCTCTATGGGAAAGGCATCCATTGGCTACTTCTTCCTCCAACTCACTCCTTCCATAAGGGAGAGAAGTGACTTAAAGGATCTGTGAGTTTGGGAGAAAGAACAGGCATTTGTAGCTCAACACACATTGTCTCCTCCTGGAAAAGGCATTGTTCCTATCTCTCTGTGCCTTAAGGTCTACACAGTATCAAGCACTGCTAATGAATGGGTGGTAAAATTGGTCCAGTTCTGAGATCAACAATATTAGGAAGCACAACTACTCACAGATATAAGTCACTACCTTCAATATCAGTTTTATCATTAGGCATAATGGTTTCCATATGCCTTATTCCTTTGTCTTATTTCTCAAATGATTCAGAATCTTTTCAAGCAAGGAGGATGCTGACAAATCCCCAAGAGCCTCAGCAGCACTGGGGGCCTGGGGTGAGTACCATCAAATAGCTACTTGTGTACGACAGAGACATTGAATTTAGACAGGTAGCGTGGAGCAATAGAATGAGTCAACAGACTTAATTTCTCCTTCTACATTCATTTATTCATTTAGTCACCAAAAAGATAAACAAACATTTATTCAATGAATATTTATTCAACACCTCGCATGTGTTAGGCATTGTTAAAGGAGCTGGAAATTCAACAGTGAACAAAACTGACCAGAAATCTGCTCTAATGGGACATACATTTGAGCGAGAAAACTGACAATGCACCAAAATAGATATATTATCTTAGATGGTGATAAATCCTAAAAAAAGGGGGGGATAGGAAATATCAGTGGATGGTCTGAAATTTTGTATAGGGTATCCAGGAAAAGTTCACTAAGAAGATGGCATTGTAATAAAGACCTGAAAGAGATCCAGAAGCAAGTCACATGGGTAGTTGGGGCAGAGGTTTGCAGGCAGAGTAAACAGCATACACAAAATCTCTGAAGTGAGAGTGTGCGGTCTGAGGAAAAGCAAGGGTTGCAGAGTGAAGGGGCTGGGGAGCAGAAAGCGTGGAGACCGCAAATGAGGTGAGAGAAGTCTCGGGGAGCTTAGAATACCACTTGTAGCTCAGAATAAGGACTTTGGCTTTTTCTCATCAACTTATCCATTCAAGGGTTTCCAGCACAGGGAAACCAGTGAGGAGACAGGCTACCACAATACTCCAGTGAATAACGATGCTGGCTTGGGCCAGAAAGGGAGCAGTAGAGAGAGTGAGAAGTGATCAATTCTAGAGGCTATTTTGAAGGTAGAGCTAACCGAGAGTGGTGATGGATTAGAGCTAGAGTGTCTGAGAAAGGAAGAAAGATAACTCAAGGCTTTTGTCCTGAGCAACTGACAGATACAGTTGCAATGAACTGAACAGGTTGCGGGAGTGGACGCCAGAAACTCAGTCTTGGACGTGTTAATTTTCAGATGTCATTGGACATTCCAGTGAGTATGTCAAATAGGCAACTAGAGGTGCCCATCTAGAGTTCAAAAGAGAGTTCCAAGCTCCTTACCAGCTTACCATTTAGTTATTTGCTGGCCTTGTTACCTTAGACAAGTCACTTAATTTCTCAGAGTCACACTTTACTCTTCTGTAAAATGGGATTAAAAATGTAGCTATCACACGAGGTTGTTGTGAGGATTAAATTTGATGATCAGTAAAGCAACTGGTTCATGGAAGGCTCTGAATAAATTATCACTATTATTAAGTTCAATTAAACATGCATTTAGTTGCTGGAAACACAAAAAAGGAAAAATACAGTCCCTATCCTCAATCCCAATGAAGAAAACAGTCAAAGCTTTCAACAAAGAACCTCTCAGATAGCAACAATCATTTGGAGAATCACCAAGTCCTGGTACCTGACTGGACAAAGATGATGTATAACTAGCCTCAGGATGAAAACAGCCCTGGGGATTGTAGCACAAGCCAGAATGTGTGTCTGGTCTTCATACCAGCTTTTTGGGAGCCTTGGACTCATCAATCCTCTACCTCTCACTTCTCCAGTAGGGTAAACCCCAATCCTCCAGAGATGTTTCAAAGTGCCCGAAGCTGTACAGGAAAAAACACTGATCGGGTGGCACTAATCAATCACTTCACCATGCCTATTTTCCCACCAGCCCTCCTCTGATTGACCCCAGGCCCCCCACCAGGACTTCAGTTTCTTGCAGGCCCTGAGACGGGTTCTTCTAAGCTTCTAAGTAGCAGGGGAAACAGCTCAGAGACTCTGTGCAACCTTGAAGGACCTATGATGGCCAACACTGGGGAGAAACTTGAACCAACATGAAGAGAAAGTCAGGGAGCATAAGGGGAGAGAAGCTGCCAGTGAGTTCGTACTGAACCAGGGCCTGTGCTAGGTGTTTCCAGGGCTGAGAGAGTTGTTGCACGGATTAAATATGAATCCACGTAGAATATTTGGATCAAGGCCTGGCACATTGTAAGAGTACAATGTTGGCTTATTATTTTTCTTATATCTCTTGTAATTCTCACAACAATCTGCAAGTTGGACTCCAAATCACTTGACTGAGTCTTGGCTGGCTCATCTGTAAACTAGGGAAAATAATGGTGCCTACCAAAGATTTATGTAAAACCCTTAGTGTAACGCCTGGCACATAACAGCTGCTCAATAATCATTAGATATTCTTGGAACTCTTGGAGAACAGGGCACAAAAGTTTCAGAGGTTACATCACTTATCCAAATTCACACAGCTGAGTAGAATAGACCCGTGGTTTTGCCCTACTCAGCATCCAAGCCTCCTCTTTTGGTTAGAGTACCTTTACCCTCTTTTGGGAACCCCCCTCCCTGTTCTCAGGCCATTTGATCTGAGTGGGATTGACACCTCTATTTCAAGCTCCAGAGGAGAGTACATGACCCAGGTCTGGTCAACTGCTTATTCCATCCCTCCAATCACAGGGATTGGTTTGAGAGTGGACTTGTGACCCATGACAAGTCAGTGAGAATGCTGGAACTTTGTTAAATCCAAAGGAAAGAGAGATGAACCTGTTTTGGATTTGACATTGAGAGGATATAAGCTTGGAGCTACTGTGGATTCCTAGGTGGAAAGAGTGCCTGAGTGCAAAGCAAATCCACAGGAAACAGAGCTAAAGGATGGAAAGAAACTGAAGCCTGCAAACTTTGAGCTCTTGCCTAAGCACTTGAACAGACATGTCTAAAGTCTGCACCTTAAGTTTCAGGTGCATGAAACAATAATGAGGCAATAATTTATATTCATATTCTCTCTCTCTCTTTCTCTTTCTCTCCCCCCACCCTTGAGACAACAAAAACAATCCTTATTTGGCAAATGTATCAGTCAGGGTCTCAACTGAAAATACATGGCGCTCAAATTAGAATAATTTGAAGAGGGTTCATTTGTGACCGTATGGGTGTTGTAGGAGAACCACATGGGACAGCATGGTAACCCAGGGCTAGTAACAACCAAGGAGCTGTCACTGCCCCTAGGCCTGAAGGGACAGAGGAAAGATGGTTACCTGAACCTAGAGGGAGTTTTGGAGAAGTGGCCTCCTTAAGATCAGTGAGTGTCAATCAAGGCATACTGCCAGTCTATAGAGGCAGCCAAGGGAAAAAATGTCCCAACCTTCTTCTCCTCCTGCCTCTCATCCGCAGACTCCCATTGGTTGAGCCCAGACTGAAGCCAGAAGGCAAAGGAGTCTGCTGACGTGTTGAAACAAGTCAGACCCAGAACAGGGCAAAGCGTGGATCTGGACGGACAGTCAGGACATACTTGCCCCAACAAGAAAGCAGCAGAGCCTGGTCTGGCTGTCTTTCTCACAGTCCCTTGATGACCTCTTGGAAGCTCAGACCAGAATTTTAAAACTCTCAGAGTTCCCTTTGGTCTTCCCTGTACAGTACTCTCTCTTTCCTTCCCTAGAAAAGAGCCCATAAGGATGATATATAGGAGAACCGGGATTCTGAACATCTGGGAAGAAGCTGCCAAACCAGCCCTGCTAACTCTGCAGAGAGAAAGAAGCCTCCAGCCAGGCTGCCCACATGACCCAGGAGTCCTGGGCTGACCCTCAGGCCCTCACCCTGCCAGCTCTCTTGCTCACACAGAAATTTGTCCACTGGCTGGTTTGGCCCCAATCTCAGGCACCACCGGACCACATCTCTGTGACTTCCTTTCTCTCTGTGGGAGATGTCTGTATCCTTCTGCAGCCGAGCCAGAGAAGCTTCTGGGATTCCCCACTATTGGCAGGGGCCCAACAGTGCCCCAAGGACAGGGCTGAGCTGCATCCAAGTAGCTCATTTTGGTCACATAAACACCTGTTCGTTCTTCTTCCCTCTCAAAACACCCTGATCTTCTTTGCCAAAATAGGTCCCTTCCCACCTTTCAAATCCAGTTTAAAACTTAGAATCTCCTCAGAAAGCCTTCCTCATTAACTTGCCTGACTCCACACTCTCCTGTTACTATGATATGATTATCCGAAGTACTTCCCCATGTAAAATAACTAACAATAGCAACTCATGTTTACTGAGTGCTTTCTATGTGCCCATCGCTGAGCCAACTGCCCTACAGAAGCAATCACATTTATTCTGCACAACCACCTTGTAAAGTAGATGCTATCAATGTACAGCATATGTTGTGATGGGCAATCCTTTGATTGTGCCAGGAGACAAACTCAGGAGCAATTACTTTATCCATTTCTACAGAGGAGAAAATGGGGGCTCAGTGAGGATAAATTAATAGTTTAAGCTCACACAAGCAAGCAAAAAGCAGCGATGAGACCTGAATCCAGACCCGACCAACTGCGACGCCCAGGCTCTTAACCCTGCAGTGTGTACTCTCTCCCAGCTACGTGCAGTTCCGTAGCGTGATATTGGCTGGAGGAGTCCCTAACTCTTCTCTGTAACGTGGACATCTACGTGCTGGAATCATGGGACCAAAATTATTATGCAGGTGAAGTACGTACTCTGTACAGTACAAAGAATGTGCAAAAAAATGCAAGTTATGCAGCAAACACCACCATCGTCCCTTTTGTATTATTGGTAACCCTCTGGCTCTCAAACCCCAATGAGATGCCAAACAACTTGAAAATAACTTCACTAGTGATGTCAGTGTGAGATTAAGGACACACTACAGATAAAATAGAGAAAACGGGGGAACTCCTTAGAAGTCACTGGTGAGACACTCAGGCCACAACTCTGCTGCATTTCCTGTAAGCAACTAAGCTGTTGTTAGTCACCTGGAAACCTGGCCTTGTTTTCACTTCCTTTGTGAAATATCCCGTGAGTGACTTTCCCACGGCGTAACCTCGCCCTTTTACATTAATCAACCTATTGAATTCTCACAGCAACACTATCAAGTAAGTACCATTATCGTCTCCATTTTATAGATGAGGACTGAGGCACAGAGAGATTAAGTAACTTCCTCAAAGTCACACAGCTGGTAGTGCTGGGATTTGAACCCTGGAGTTAGCCTCCTGAGCTTGTGCTTTTAACAACGACTACTCTGTACTGTGACAATAAATCTAAGTAAAAATAATTACAAAATCCATTAAAGCACTAAAAAGGCAGAAGGGCCACGGAGGAGTGTTTTTTTAATAGAATCTGTGTGCTCCAGTAATGCAAAGGAGAAATCTTCCACCTAGAATGTGTGGCTGGTTGGACTGGCCAGCCAAGAGAATCTGGAGAACAGACAGCTGAGCAACAGCCATCAGTCTCTAGTAGGACAGGCAAGAAAACGTCAAAGGAATCAGAGAGCCGAGATCCATGGCTAAGAATGAACGAGCCACCCCCAGACCAGCAAGGGTAGACTTGTGGATGAATGACTGGAACGATATCTGGCAGGGGAAGTCAGGAGGAAGGATCCAGCAAAGTGAAGAGAAGTCCTTCTGTTTTTCCTTCCTTAAACCCCTACTTCCTGACCTCCTATTATCTGCCAGGCAGGGCTGCCTTTATGGACTTTGCAGTCTAGTGGGGGAATGTATTAGCACGTTTTTGGTTGCAAATGACTGAAACCAATTCAAATTGGCTTAAGCAAAAGAGAAGTATTGGCTCGCTTCATTGAAAGTAGAGTGGACTTCAGGCTTGTTGATCCAGAGGCCCAAAATGTCACTTCGCATCTTAAACCTGCTCTTCTCCTTGTCCCTCCATCCTGAGGCAGTCTCCCTCCTTCTGGCGGCATGACGGCTGCCCTTGGCATTCATCTCAGCCTGTCAGTAACTCCCTCAGAAAAAGAATGTTTCTTTCCCAGTTGTTTCAGTAAAAAACCCTAAGATTGGCTCTGATCAACTGCCTTGACACCATGCTGAACATGGACCCAGTTATGGGGCTTAAGGATGGAAAATGCTGATTGAACAAGGCCTGGGCGACACGCACCTCCCTCTGTGCAGCCCCACCTAGACCACGTGGATTGAAAACGGAGTGATGGTTCCCAGGGAGAATGAGAGTACTAACTAAGGAGGAGGGAATGAATGCTGAGCAGGCAAAGACAACAGATGTCTGATTCGGAGATTCAGGCAATGATGCCGGTAATTACAACACAGCATGATGAGTAACACAATAAGAAATTGGTGCTGGAAGAATGTATAGGAAACACCTAACTGAGAGGAAGTGACATGTGAGATGAGACTTAAAAAGGAGGTCTCGGGGCAAAGAGGGGTGTGGGGTGAGAAAAGGAAACTGATCGTGCAAATTTCTTGAGAAAGGTGGGGTAGGGAGAACAAACATGATGGGCCAGATCACGAAATAGGCTTGAGAGGAAAGGAAAGAAAACGAGTTTGGGGCTGAAGAGGAGCTGAAGATTTCAGTTGGCACGTTGCTCTTGAGGGGCGCGTGGATCATCCTGTTAGAGTTCAGAAAAGCCAGTTGGATATGTGGGTGCTGAGTTCAGGAGCAGGATCTCTACAGGCAGCACAAGGATGGACACAACTGTGGGCGAGACATCTCTGGGTGAGAAGATCAAGGTTGAACAGGCTCTCTGAAAAGGATGTCCAAATGGCCAATGAACACACAAAAAGGCCAACAAGCACATGAAATAAGCATGTGAAAACATCATCACTCAGTGCAAACACACAAACACAGTAAGATGCCATTACACATCCACCAGAACGGCTGAGATAAAAGGGCTGACGATACCACCTGTTGACAAGGAGGTAGAAAACCTGGAACTCCCACACATCACTGACAGGAGGGTAAACTGGCGCAGCCACTTTGGAAAACTGGCAGTACACTAAAGTGAAACCTGTGTATCCTGTAATGCCTTTGCAATCCTACTCACATATATATCACATACACACTTTTTTAGCCAGGAGAAACAAACACTTATTTCTCTTGGCTATATAAATGTGTAAAAGAACACTCATAACAGCATTATTCAGCAGAGCTGGAAACAAACCAAATGCCTATTGTTGTCTGTTCATTCAATAGACACTGTATCACACACACACACACACACACACACACACACACACACACAAAGCACTAAGAGCTGACATGGATGAATCTTGCAGCTTGAGTGCAAGAAGCCAGACCTAAAGGGATACATACTGTGTGATTGATTCCATTTACGATGATAAGAAAAAAATTCTGAGATGCTCTAAATTAAATTACGGTGGCCAGAGAGTGAGAGAAAGACAGAACTGTCAGTCCGCTCATGGCTGCGGGCCAGGTAACACAGAACTTCTCACATTCCTGTTTGCCTGTTGGAATTTCCGACTGATTTCCAGATGGCTATTTCTGCAGGTTATTTCAGCCACGCACCTTCTAACTCCAGGAGCCTCCACTCGTTTACAGGTGGGCTTTCCAGACGGCTGCCCACAGCTCTGTCACAGGAGCAAACATTTTTTTATGGGGACACTGCCAGCTCAGAGCTGGCTCGCTTCACCTTCTCCCACCCCTTTGCCTAAAGCTCATGTAAATTCTTCCAGACTACCTGCTTCTTCCCTTTTACCCCCACTCGATATATCAAAATGCTTCTAAGAACTCTGTAATGATGGACATGCTGACTTTTCTACCTAGCCATGCTGCTGGTGATTTAGACTCCGAGCCCCAATACTGGTCTTTTGGGCAGCATTTTTGGTTCAATAAAACCTCACTTTAAAAAAGACTTTAATTGTGGAAGGTAAAGATTTTTATTTTACATTTAACAATAAAAAGCTTAAAAACAGTTGATGGTGCCCTGGTTTGGTTAGAGCATTGTCCCGATATGCCAAGGTTGAGGGGTTAATCTCCAGTCAGGGCACATATAAGAATCAGGCAATGAATGCATAAATAAGTGGAAAAACAAATCAATGTTTTTTTCTCTCTCTCTCTCCTTTCCTCTCACTCTAAAAAAAAGCAAGCAATAAATAAAAAAGAATCTTTAAAAAGTTGATAGTGGTACAGGTCAGAAATAGTGGTTTTGGCAGGGGCTATACCTGAAAATAGGCCAATGGAGCCTTCTGGATGCTGGAAATGTTTTGTATGTTGATTTGGGGGGGTTGTTTATAAAGGTACATACATGTATAAAAATCCACTCGGTTATTCATTTAAGATTTGTGCACAGTACTGTATCTACGTTATGCCTAAGTTGCGGGAGAGCTTATCCCTTCCCCAAAAGACAAAACCACCAAAGACAGCAGGGACTATTTTATAGTTTGTGAAATGATACTACGTTTCCCGAGGCCCAGACTGACGGTGAAGTCCCTCAGGGCAAGAAGTCTTTTTTAAAAAATTTTATGTCACCTAGCTGGTATGGCTCAGTGGGCCGAACTGAGAACCAAATCGTCGCCAGTTAGATTCCTAGTCTAGGGCACATTTCTGGGTTTCAGGCCAGGTCCCCAGTGCGGGGCGTGTGAGAAGCAATCACACATTGATGCTTCTCTCCCTCTCTCTCTCCTTCCCTTTCCCTCTCTCTAAAAACAAATAAATAAATAAATAAATAAATAAATAAATAAATAAAAATTTTATCTCTACTGTTCCAAAGCATCTATATTGGGGTTCAGCTCACAGCAGATCCACAACATCCATGACTCAGTGTCTGCTCAGAGCTGCATACTCAGAGCCCTTGAGTGTTCAACTCAACACTCATTTCCTGTGTGTCTACTCTGTGTCAGGCCCTGCACTGAGAGCTGGGAGTATGAAGACAAATAAAACACCATTTCTGCATTTAAAAGCTACCAATCAAAAGGTAGGTGCTCTAGGATGAAGGATGGGTTCTTTCAGCAGCCAAGTCACCCATCAGCACATGTAAATAATAATAGTAACAACCAACCACCATTTGTGAACTGCCAGGTGCTTTATGTTTATAACAGATTTTTTTTTTCTTAATTGCTATTTAAAACCACAACTGCCTGCAGCTACTTTTGTCTGTTAGGGGAGTGGTATAATTTTTCTCTGGGTAGATGGTTCTTTGTCTAAGAAAATACGTAATAAGTTGCTTTGGCAAGAAGAATGAAGCTCCCCAGGGATAGGACAAGACAAAGGGAACTGACTGGCCTTGCAAATCAGACTGGGGAAAATGTGGCAGCAAGGAAAGGGAGGGGGCCTGGAAACAGGAGGAGGGGCAGTATTAGGAGGTATAGTTATGGAGATCTATGTAGTTTTCCTTTTCCTAGACTCTTCCTTAAAGAACCACCCCTTTGCCTTCCTGTCACACTCGCTTTTCAGGTTTTTCCTTTTAAAAATCATTCCACACACACCCTTCAAAAAGAATGAGGCAAAGCTCTCTCTAGTGACATGGAAAAATGCACTGGATATATTGTGAAGTGAAAAAAATGTAACCAGCAAAATGGGTGCACATACAATCCCGTTTGTTTGTTTTTTAAGGGTGTGCCATTTACATGAATGTACACTTGGCTACATAGGGGAAATTCCTGGAAAAGTACAGAACACTATATTAACAGCTGTTACCACGAGGGAGGGTGGGGGGGGATAATCACAAACTTCTATTTTCCATTTTTGCCCTTTTTACCTTTAAACATTTTACCATGAGATTTTATCCCCTTTCAAAAGTCTTTTCTTCCAAGCAGCCTTCCTTGACTTCTGTTGTAGATCAGGTTCCCATGCTATCTTTTCTTTTCCTCCTTTATTGTGACATTCAGCACCTTGGTGATCTTCTGCTCATTACCTCTCCTACCCCTCCACCTCCTGCACCCACCATGCTCTCCTCAGCTCCAAGAAGACAGGGACCAGGAACTCCTGGCAAAGTGCTTGGCATAGCTGTTAACCAAACTAATGAATTCTTGCACCTTCCCAAGAGTTTTCTCCTGCCTGGTTTTGAATCTTCCAGAGAGAGGAGGGAGCAGCTCAGCTCCGTGTGTGTGCTGCTGGCCAAACTGGCCTCACAGTGTTCCAGTTAATTCCCTGCCCAGGGCAGGGTGAGGCGGCCTCTCTCTGGTTTGAGAGAGAGATGTAAAGCCCCAGCTCCTGCCCTCTTCATTTCCCCGAGGGACGCCAAAATGCCTGCGACTGCAACAACCTGTGAGAGGTAAGAAGAGCAGGTCGGAGAGCCAATTACCAGAACAGGCCAGGGCACCCTGGCTGACCTTGGAAGAAGCAGGGACAGCTTCCCTTCCATCTTCCTTTGCTTCCTGGCAGTAGGGGAGGCAGAGATGGAGGAGTTGGAGGCCTAATTGCTTTCACCTTGAGAAAAATCCACTACTGACCATGTGCGGAGAGAATCACTCAGTTATGGAGAGAGTCGCTCAGTTATACAGCAGGGGGCTGGAAATTAGATCAGGAAAGCTGACATTTTCCCTGAGGCCCTCTGACTAACGACCAAGGGGAAGAGAGGCACTTGGCCTAATGGCCCCCTCCTTGCTCTGGCCTACCAATCACAGTGTCAGCTGAGCTCCTGCTTATTTCTGCCCAGAACCCCGCAGGGAAATCTCCGTGTCTGCCTCCTCTCCAGCCAAGCTGCTGTCACTAAGAGTGCCTTCACTGGTCTTGCCCAGGCCACAGTTAAGGTTGCTGGGAGGGAATTAGAGCTCTGTTTCACAGGCCTCCGACTGCCAGGCAGATGCCTCTCTATCCACTCAGCCACCCTCTTCCCGCCGAGTTCAGTCAGGAAAAGTGATGCCGGCCATTGGGACTGCCAGGCCGAGGCACTGGCCAGCCACAAGTGCCTGATTCTGCCCAAATATTTCTAACAATTGAGGAAGCAGATGAACTTTCATGCTTTCTCCATCCCTGATGAAAGAGCAAGTTCAAAAGCCACATACTAGTCTTAATCCCTGGGGTAAAGCAAGGACTGTGATATACAGAGAAAGTCCTGCAATTCAACAGAGCAGTCTTGAGTGATGCTGATGCTAGCCAGAGAGTCTGCCACCAGAAGCTCGGCATTCGAAGCACCAAAAATCACCCAGGAAGCATGTGATACTGGCCTTATACAATTACTGATTTATAAAAGCTTCAGCACACTAGCCAGTCACCTATTGGGCCCCACACAGATTTCCTTTAAGAAATTCTTGAGGTTGCCCTGGCTGGTGTGGCTCAGTGGATTGAGTGCTGGCCTGCAAACCAAAGGGTCACAGGTTTGATTCCCAGTCAGGGCTCAAGCCTGGGTTGTAGGCCAGGTCCCCAGTAGGGGGCATGTGAGAGACAACCATACACTGATGTTTCTCTCTCTTCCTCCCTTCCCCTCTCCCTAAAAATAAATAAATAAAATCTTTTCTTAAAAAAAAATTATTGAGGCATTGGGAGCCCACAACTTTATTATTGTTTTTCTTTTATTGATTCTAGAGAGAGTGGAAGGGAAGGAGAAAGAGAGGGAGAGAAACACCGATGGGAGAGAGAAACATGGATAGGTTGCCTCTCGCATGCTGCCAACCGGGCCTAGGCATGTGCCCTGCCAGGAATTGAACAAGCAACCTTTTGATTTACAGGATGACACCCAACCAACTGAGCCACACTTGCCAGGGCGGAAGCCCACAGCTTTACACATAGCTTACTTCAACCACTTTCTGGTTGTGTGACTTTAGTCACATCTCTTAACCTCTCTGAGTTTTAAGTTCCCCATCTATAGTACGGGGTTAATAGTACCTACTTCAAAGGGTATCATAAAATAAAATTAATATACATAAATTGTTTAGTACAGTCCTCAGTGCCCAGGAAGTGCTCGTGAAATGGTAGCTTTTGATATTATTATTGTGGAGCCATCAGCGCACAGCACAGACACTGAATTAAGGTAGAAAACAGTGGGGCCTTGAGGGTCACGCAGACCTGGTTTGAAATCCTAGTTCCATTACTTCCATGGTGTGGCCATGGGAGAGTTCATTGATTTCTTTGAGCTTCGGTCTCCCTCTCTGAGAAGACACTGATCATACCCATCTGGTCAACAGGATAGAGTCCAGCCATCATCGGAGCCGGAGCACATAGAAAGTGCTCAGGAAATATTAGCTGCGTTGGTTCAGAATCATCACCCCCTTTCCAGTATCCTTCACCTTGTTTTTTTGGTAATTTTTACTGAGAGACAAAAGCCTGCCAAAGTGATTTACTTTGAGGACCCTGGTCAGGTAGCTCAGCTGGTTATAGCATCATTCTGATACATCAATGTTGTGGGTTCGATTCCTGGTTGGGGCACACACCAGAAGCAGCCAATGAATGTATAAATAGTAGAACAACAAACCAATGTTTCTCTCTCAAAAAAAATTAATAAATTTTTTTAAAGTAATTTACTTTGAAGTAGCATACTGGTTTTCTCAAAGTCAGTGGCCTCTTTCCTGTTGTGATTTGTCTTGCCATCTCTATACTATCTGACCTTGGTCACCTACGTCTTTTTTGAGACCTTTCCCTCTCCCTTGTTTTTCTTGACTCTGTGAAGCCCTATTCTCTCTTCCCTCTCTCTCTTCCTCTCCTCCTCTCCCTCTCTCCCTCCCTCTCTCATTTTCTCCAGTCTCTTCTCTTTGTCCTCCTTCACTTATTTTTCTGTCCTTTGCTCCACATTCCACCTGCTCTCCCTCAGAGAAAGGTCACACACAGTCACCAAAAGCAAGTTCAGTCTGATTTCAAAGGCATCATTATTCTCCTGGCCAACCACAAATCAAATCCCAGATTCTTGTCTTTTCCTTTCCTCTCTTTCTGAGTGAAATTAATTGCCAAGCATCTCTATTTTTTTTTAAATCTTTATGGGTGCTTTATTCAGATGGCTAGCAATCTGAGAAGACAGCAGGTTATGTGTTCTCAAAAGCCATCTAAACATCTCATTTCAAGCTGACCTTTTTATAAGGAGAAGAAAGGGTAGGTAAGGGGTTTGGGAAAAAGGTTAATTGGGTAAGAGTTGCAGTCCGGTGATTTTCCTAGTACTTCTTTACCTGTTGATTGACAATTCTTTATCTGCATCACAGGCGTTTCCTCCCTGGAACACAATGACTCAGATACCATCTCCATCTTTTCATTTTTTCAAAACAATCTTACATCTACCTCCTTCTATTCCATTTTTCCTCATACTACTCTAGACCAATATCAACCCAAATCTGATCTAGTTTGAATGGCTAATTCCAACCTACCCTGAATATTGCAGACTTTCTAAAGATCACTTTAAGCATGCCTTTCACCACCTTCCCATCTTTATTCAAAATCCTGTTAAGGCCCTGATGGGTGTGACTCAGTGGATTGAGTGGCCTGCAAACCAAAGGGTTGCTGGTTCAATTCCCAGTCAACGAACATGCCTGGGTTTAAAAAAAAAAAAGATTTTATTTATTTATTGTTTTTAGAGAGAGAGGAAGGGAGGAAGAAAGAGAGAGACAGAAACATCAATGTGTGGTTGCCTCTCACATGCCTCCTACTGGGGACCTGGCCCACAACCCAAGCATGTGCCCCAATCAGGAATTGAACTGGCAGACGTTTGCTCTGCAGGACAATGCTCAACCAACGGAGCCATGCCAGTCAGGGCTAGATCTGACTTTCTATCAGGGCCCAGTCCAGACTTTCCATTCCATGCATGCCTTCTCCATGTCCATTTTCTCTTCTTTGCATCTCTAGCCTCCTCTGCTTGCAGTGTCCTTCCTCCATCTCCACCTCTGTTCAAATTCAATCTGTGTCTTAAGACACAGCTCAAAACTCAACTTCTTCCTGAAGCCTTCTCTGCCCACAGTTATCACTTTCTCTGACCTTCCTTCAATGATGTTGGTGTGGTGGTGGCAGTGATGGAGCTACCTGTCTGAGAGGGTGGTCAGTGCCTCTGGCACACCTGCATATGCCTTCAACTTATCGTTGAAGGTGAAGTTGATATCCCATACATATTGAAACTGAGGGTCCCTGTGACTTTGATCAAATTTAGTTTTAAATCCTAGCTCTAGAAATCACATCTCTCTTTATGTTATAGCTCTTAGAAACCTAGACTTTCCCCCAGATAATCAGCAACCTGTGAGGCAGCAGAAGACAGTACCCTGTCACCTGGCCCAGACCTCTGGCAGGCTAAAGATAACATCTTGATATAATTATGTTCATCTCCTGAGCCCTAAGGGTGAAACAACACCCTGGCTACTTTCCCATGAGACCAGACAGAGGAAAAGACTTCAGAGCTATCCTCAAGACCTGAAGTCATGATTTGTCACCTTTACCTCACCTCCAACCCATCAGCTCCCAGCACGACCCTGAACTCCCCAACCCATGGTGTCTTGTGATTTTCCCCTATATAATCTGGAACCTACATGCCATCAGGGAGTTGCGTTTTTAGAGCATAAGTTCCCCATCTCCTTATTGACCAATTCAATATTGAACTTTTTTTCTTTCTATACTGCCAATTCCTGCATGTGCATTTTTTTTAGCCAGTGCATGCAGGCAGGCAGACTCAAGGAAAAAACATTGGGGTTCCAGTAACAATACTCCTGGATAACAAAGCAGAGTGTCGTAGTGGTTTGGAGTTGGACAGACTTGTGTTCAACTCATAATCTGTCACTTTCCCACTGGTTGCAAGCCTAGCAAGTGACCTAACCTTTCCAAGTCTTACTTTTCTCATCTGAAAAATAGGACCACGCCCTGGCCAAGTAGCTCAGTTGGTTAGAGCATTGTCACAATACTCCAAGGTTACAGGTTCAATCCCTGGTCAGGGCACATGCAAGAATCAACCAATGAATACATAAACAAGTGGAACAACAAATTGATGTTTCTTTCTCTCTAAAAGTCAAAAAATAAAATGTTTTAAAAATAGGGGTCATAATGACCTCATAGAGTTGTCATGAAGATTAAATGATAATGTATGCAAATGACTTTGCACAGTGCCTGGCACCCAGTCTACATTCAATGAAAAGTAGATATTATTATAGTTCCTGGCAACCTGTAGTCTAAACAACACTTCTGCAACCCTGCTCATTTGCATAGCCAAAGTGTAATTTACATAGACTGTGATATTTTACTATAGGTATATCTGCTTTCAAAGCAGCTCTCTTTTTTCAACTTTCCATTTTTATAAATGGCACCACTGTTCCAAGACTCTCAGGCTCAAACATTGGCAGTGTACTCAGCTTTTCCTGCTCTTTCATGGGCCAAATCCATTGGCACTTAACCATGGGATGTCTCTGTTCTAAGAATGTCTTAACTCCCCACTGGGACTGTAAATGCTTTGACAGCAGGAACTGACTTATACTGCCTTGGTATCTGATGCACTGGCATAGAGCAGGGTCTCAATACATACTTGTTTTCTGACAAGGTGCTGTCAACAAATGAATGCACAGGGGCAGGTGTGAAGGAGGTACCCCAACAATCTAAAACAAGGATAAGATACTCTGTGATTCTGCTTCATCCTCTCGCCTTTCTCTACTCCTACTCATTCTCTAAGGCCCAAATCAATATCCTCCTCTGCGAGACCGACCATGAGCATTATTTCCTTTCTTTCTTTCCTTTATACTAGTATTTCATTACAAGGAGCTTTTACCAATTTTTAAAATTAAAAAATTGAAAAAATTAAAATGATATATTAAGTGGTGATGAAACTTTTCCTTATTTCCACTTCTCAAAGATAAACAACTGGGAACATTTGGGTGAACATCCCTCCAGACCTTTTATTGTCACACTGGGAATTCATATCCTATACTAAGACAGAATTTGAAAATAATCCTTTTTTTAAAGATTTTATTTATTTATTTTAGAGAGAGGGGAGGGAGGGAGAGAGAAAGAGAAACATCAATGTGTTGTTGCCTCTCACGTGCCCCCTACTGGGGATCTGGCCCACAACCCAGGCATGTGCCCTGACTGGGAACTGAACCAGTGACCCTTTGGTTTGCAGGCCCATGTTCAATCCACTAAGCTATACCAACCAGGGCTGAAAATAATCTTTTAAAAATAATAGTGTTTCTCTTAGATTTTACATGCCATTTGCTAGGCTAGGGGAGGAAGGGGATTAAAATAAATCTAAGTTGTAAAATGAATGAGTAAATTTCAAATCTGTCCCATAACACTTCAACAACTCTATTACAGAGCCCCTATCTCACTGCATAGTTTGAGGACACCTCTGCCTTCCACTGGCTTGTACATGCAGGCAGCAACTGACATTAATTTTTATATTCCCAATACCTAACGTACACATAGGAAGCACTCAATGTTTTTGTAAAGAATGACTTAACTTTCATCTCCCATCCTTCTTAATATGATTTTTCAGCTAGATTTATTTTTTAATAAGAAACAGATTTACTTTGAGAATTTTGCATCTCACCTCTAAATGATTGATCTATCAGTCAGAGTCTCAGCAGGAAACTGAACTAAATTCTTATGATTCAAGAAACTTTAATGAAGGGACCATTCAAGAGGTATGGGCATAATTAAGGGAACCAAAAAGGGAGGTTGAGGTGGCCAGAGGCTAGCAACAGCAGGAAGTTATGGTCATGCTTGCGTGGAAGGCAAAGGGAAAGGAATGGAGTTTCCTGAACCTAGTGAGACCCTGAGCCATAGAAAAGGGGCTGCTGACAGAAGCTGTTGTCTTGGAAGGAAGCAGTCCTTGCCAGAAAATGAGAAAATGTGGCCCATGGCAGGGAAAAACCCCGAACTCACTCTCCTTCTGCATGCCCATCTCTTGCTAATGCCTCCCATTGGTAGAACCCAAGTGAGCAATAAGCCCAGGTGATACAGTCCACAGAACTTAGTTTCCTGGGGCACAGGGCAAACACAGAAAGAGAATAGCCGAGGGCGGGCAACAGAGGGAGGCACAAAATCCATCAGTTACCAACCACATTGTCACTGAACGATGAGAGCTCAGGTATTCTTCCACCTGGATCCTGACTTGTTAAGTTAGGCACCACTAGTGTTTCTTGTGCCAGATAGCAGGGCATGGGGAGAAGTAGGGAAGTAGAAGGGGGAAATAATCAATGAAGATATCCACAGTAGCTACAGATCTTGCCTCAGCAGGTCCTCATAGCTGCCTTCTTCCACCATCTATTCCATACTCCCCTTACCTTCCGCCAGCATGTTGGATGGAGGGGAGTCTTTGCTTGGTGGGATGACCCAAACCTTCGTTTCCACAGAATTCACCTCTAGGTGGTCCTGTCTTTTTTATTGCTTTGCTACAGTTTTACATTGATGGTTATTGGGTATGGGAGTACTAGATGATACCCTGGTGAATCCACTGGGAACAGACATAATTCTTCTTGCCCATTTTGGTAGCAGCAAGCTAATCTCCACTTAATAATCAGGATCAATCACCCCAGCCAATATTGAAAACCCTTTTTCTGCCATTGGTTCAATTGCCCGAGGAGCCCAGAATGAGTAGGAGGAAGTCTCAGCTTCCAATTTAAAGAAATTAATTTAATGTCTGTCTTCCCTGGAGGAAGCATTCCTTGGGAAATAAGAACTCCAAACCCACTGAACTCAGAATTGCAGGGAAAAAAGCAAAAATGCTGTAAGTGAATTATTCAACAAAAATACGAGAAGGATCACTCCCACTTCCACCCAGGACCCTTGTATTCTGGCCATGGAGAAGATGGTACCATATATTAGTAGCCTTTTAAAGGCATATACACATTCTTTGACATCATCCCCACTTTGCAGGTTGTTGTCTCCTAGATGACATTCCCAGGAATCACCTGGCTGTGATATACTAAGCTATTTCTATACCATCCTCCAGAATCTGTCTTAAGGTGTGACATCTGAATTGGAAGTTTTTGCTGATGGCTTTACCATCTCTCCATGAAAAAGATATTTTGGTTATTTGAGAACACCTTGCATTTTCATCACTAAAACAGACAAAACCAAGGAAATAAAAACCACTCGTGTTCTATAATGATCTTTTTAGGTTCTGCAAGCAGACCCCACCCGAGATACTTGGCTTTTGCCATGCTATTTGATGCCTAATTATCACTCATATCTCAGCTCTCGTTGCCTTACCCCATCTAGTGGAGAATGTGTCCACTATGTCTGTGTCAGCCATTTTCACAGAAATGTTTTAGATCTTCTACTAAGAACCACTGCTAATGACAACCTGGTAATTCTGTGGCATTCACAAAGTGATACGCTCTGTAACACACCAACAAAGGATCAAGTGGGTCATGTGTTGAAGTCAAGAACGAAAGATAAAAGCCTCTAATGCTTCCTAGCTCATATTTCCATCTGATAGCTTAAACTGAGGAGAGTTTTGGAATGAAGAGTCTGACTTGTTCAAAACTGTAGGAGAAACACCCTCATTACAATAATCATTCTCATACATTTAAATAAGTATCTATGTCTTACAACAAATCTCCACGACTATTTGTAGTTTGAGAGCTTAGACTTTGAAATCAAACAACACTGAGTTCCAAACCTTAATTAACCACTTAGGTGATCTGGAAAAATCACTTAAATTCTCTGAGCCTTTGTTTCTTCCTCTTTCTAAAGTGGGCATAACTATAGTCCTTTCCCTTAGACTTAAAGGCTTACACAGAGCCTAGCATATTGCCAAATTCTTTAAAATGTTAATAATTGTGATTTGTAGTAGTTATTATGTACTAGGGATTATAGACATTGAGCTCTAAATTGAATGAAAAATTTTGTTAGTTTCTATTTGTAATAGGGAAATTTACCAAGAGAAAAAGACTCCAATTTTAATTTCCTTTAGATTATTTTTTGAGAACGCTGGACTATTCTCTGATGTTCCCTCTCTTTCCCCACCCCCCCGCCACAAAAGAAAATAAAAAACACTTGATAAACTTTAAGAAAGCAGCACAACTGCTTAACATGAGCTTTTTCATAGCACCTTACTATTGTAATAGTTCGAGAACAAATTAGTGCATTTAGGTCAACTTCATGGTACAACGAAATCCCGCTTTTATGGGTTGTAAGTGTTTTTCTGTAGCCATTGTATTGATACCATTGTATAACCACTGCATTCAGTGTAATGATGCCCGATTTTAAAGAACTAGATGCCAAAATTTACCAATTTATATAATTTTAGGGATTTACGGTTATTTCTTTGTCTTTATAGCCTTAAATCAGTCGTACTTATGGCAGAGAATTTAAAAACGTGGCCTATCAAGTCAGACTACCGAGGCTCCAAATCCCTGGTAAGTTCCAGCAATGGACTTAGCGTCCCTGTGCTTTTATTTTTTTCAACTACAAACATAAGAATAACAGCACTAGCCTCACAGGACTATTGTGAAAATTAAATAAACTGAACACATGTTGGTGTTGGCTGTTATTGTTTATTATTTCTGTGGCTGCAGGTCCCTAGTAAGGAATGCATTGCGGAAAGAAGTGGGAATGGCCTGTCCTGTCTAAAAAGGTATTGGAAAGTCTGAATTGCCCCAGTGGGCTGGTCTCAGGAAAGAGTCTGACTGCACAGGTAGTGAGCCGCTGTGCGGACCAACTGTGCTAATACGGAATCCGCTTTATGCACGGCTACCCTACAGGTTAGGGACAAAACTAATGAGTCAGCTTATTAAAACATAGAATCGACGGACTGGTCCCTTTCTTTGATAAATGGGATTCTTCCAGAGTCTGTAAAAAAGTTTAAAACAGGCCCCAAGTCTATTCTCCACACTGTATCCCTGGCTGTAGCCTCACAGATATTGGGATGTAAGTAGTCTCAGGTAGTTTCCTGGGTAGGTTTTTTCTCCTCCTCAGAGAGCAGTGATTTTTCTTCCCTCCTCTGTTTCTTTTCATCAAGTTAGGGGAGAACAGAGGTGTTCAGCCCGCACACTCTTTTTAAATACTGAGTATAACATCAGGTTCAAAGCTACAGCTTAACAGATTATTATTAAGACTGGTTTGAGGAGATTAGGGAGAAAGGCATTTGAGAGCCGGGCAGGCCCCTGAATCATGTCATTCAGCTGCTGAAAAACCCTTGAATGCCTTTCCTATGCAAACTTGAGATTTATTTTTTTTAAGATTTTATTTATTTATTTTTAGAGAGAGGGGAAGGGAGGAAGAAAGAGAGGGAGAGAAACAATAGTGTGTGGTTGCCTCTTGCATGCCCCCACTGGGGACCCAGCCCGCAACCCAGGCCTGTGCCCTGACTGGGAATCAAACCAGCAACGCCTCGGCTTACAGGCCAGCACTCAGTCTTCTGAGCAACACCAGCCAGGGCTGAGGCTTTTTTTTAACTTAAGGCTGATTTCTTTTTTTACAGGAAATATACCTCTAAGATCCAGCCATGCTGAACTACTTGTGGGTCCTCAAACTCACCAAATTCTCATTCATCTCTAGGTCCTCTCAGTGCCTGGATGTCCTTTTACAGCCTTTCACCTGGCTAATTTCTGAGGTTGTTCAAGTTCAGCTTGAAAGAAGCAAGCTTAACTGGTGACCCTCCTCTGTACTACTTTATTTTAGTTATTTATTAGAGAGAGAGACAGGAAAGGAAGGAGAGCAGGCGAGGGAGAGAGAGAGGCCCAGGCACATGCCCTGCCAGGAACTGAACAAGCAACCTTTCACTTTGCAGGACGATGCCCAACCAACCGAGCCACACCTGTCAGGGCTGTTGTTTCACTTACTTATGCACTCATTAGTTGCTTCTTGTATGTGCCCTGACCAGGGATCAAACTCGCAACCTTTGCATATCAGGACAACGCTCTAACCAACTGGCCTACCCAGCGAGGGCTCCCCTGTACTCTTGTAGCACCTTGTACTTATGCTTATTCCACCATCTACCACACTGATACACAGTTGCCACTTTACTTGTCTATAACCCCCACTGTCATGAGCAACCTGAGGATAGGAACCCACATCTTATTCAGCATTCTGTCCCTAACATCTAGCACAGTTCCTGGCACATAGATGTTCAAGAAGTACTTGTTGAATATTGACTGTAATAGTCTCCTAACTAGTCTTTGTGCTTCTGTTCTTCCCCCAGTTTCTACACAACAGCCAGAGAAAACTTACAGCAGCCGACATGGCCACCCTGGATTCTGATCCTACCCACCTCGCCCTTCTCACTTCTATATCTAACCCCTGTGCTCATTTTATCCTCCAGCCATATGGCCTTTCTTTGTTCCTAGAATTCACTCAACCCATTCCTGACTTGGGGCCCTGCACTTGCTGCTCCTTTTCTCCGAGAGTACTCTTCCTCCAGCCCCTGCCATGGCCAGCTGTTTCTCCCTCAGTGACTTTCCTCCGCTACCCTACCCAATCCGACCCCACGCCCCCTCAGTCACTCAATCACAACATCTTGTTCCATTGTCTTGCTAAAACTTATTTCAACCCTGTTAGCTTACTTGGTGATTACCTGTCTCCTCTATTTAGAAAGCAGCACAAAAGCAGGGACCCTATTTTGTTCACCACTTACCTCAATACGCAAAACAATGCCTGGCATCTGTTAGGTATTTAATAAATACTAATGGAGTGAATGAATTAATGAATGAATGCATGCATGACTGAAACAAATGCTGTCCTTGAAGTAATGGATTTAGGTGATTGTGTCCACCCTTATTACTATTGATCAAAATTATTTGGGGACCTCATCTTTCAGAACTGACTTCAGGATCACTTTAAAAGTTATACAAGAAAATCAGATTCACTAGTCTGTAGTCATACCTAATTCTTTTTTCTCCCCCACTTGATTCCAACCTTACTCACTAACTTTGGCTCTGAATTATTTGTTTTCTAAAATTAAATTCACCCTCAAGAATAAAAAGTTTGCCATCTTTGATAATAGTCTGAAAAATGGACTTTAGGCTCTGAAGATAACTTGAAAAAAGGAATCCAAAAACTTCTTATTTGAACACATAAATTCTGGAGCATTGTGTTGATTTAAAAGCACTACCTTATTTTACAAAGAAACTTCACACACTGGGCAACCGCGTTTCACCTGTGAACTGGTTTCTCATTTTAGTTATTTTTGAAATAGTTCTACTTTAGAGACTTCAATTTCTATCTAAAAAAATCCAATGGTATTTAGGTTAAAAGGCAACTTAGAGTCTAAACAATTTGCTCCTTCTCTTCTAAAAACAATCACTCCAACCCAATACTTCACAATTCCTTACACACCTCACGCATCCTGTTCCTCTATTTAGAACAAACCTTGCCTTGGCCAGGTATTGCCGTTGGTTAGAGAGTCGCCCCAATATGTCAAGGTTGCAGGTTCCATCTCTGGTCAGGGCACATACAAGAATCAACCAATAAATGTGTAAATAAGAGGAAAAACAAATCACAGTGTCTGTCTGTCTGTCTGTCTCTCTCAGAATCAAGAAATAAATTTAAAAAAAAAAAAAAAACTCTTCTATGTTCCAACCCAAGCCCTAACAAAATTTTTTCTTTCTTCCAGGCCCAGTTCAAATGTTTGCCTTCCAGAATTCCTGTTGATATAAACCTCCTTCATAATTCACTCCATCATCCTCTGATCTCCCAAACCACCTAGGTATAAGTTCTATGAGGACAGAGAACTTCAAGCCTCAAGCCTGGACCTAAGTCCAGACGCAGTATCTCTTGGGTCTAGGTGTCTCCAACATGAATGGGAACTCCCTTCTCTCCCTGGGTTCCTCCAGCTGCCATTGCCCTTCCCCACTCACTGCAATCTCTTCTCCCATCCCACCACCAGAATGATCCCCCTAGAACTGAGTCACCAACTTGACTTAGAGAGTAGGTTGATAGCAGAAATGCCTGGGTAGTTAGAGGCAGTGCCCTCTGAAGGCAGAAGCTAATTACTTAGACAAATATGAACACATGGTTCCTAGAACATCTGATGTTTCAAGAAAAACTAGAAACACAGAATTTATTTAAAATGTAAAATTTCCCAATGTTTAAGTACTAGCAACTATTTCAATTTTTTTAATTAGCCAAGCCAATTAAAACATATACACAGGCCAAATATGGCCTGTGAGCCCCTGATTTCCTTCTCTACTCTAGTGACTATGTCATCTCAACTAATGACACAAAGAAGCAAACTGAAAATGTGACAGGTGTTAAGAATGAGCCATGAGAGCACATAAGAACAAGGGCTAAGCTGACCTGCCCTGGGGATCTGGGAAGGCTTCCCTAAAGAAGAGACATTTTTTCATATACTGTATCTGAAGGATCTAAGGAAAAGAGCCATCGGGGCAGGCAGGGGCCGGGTTAGGGAGAGGGGAGCAGTGATTGGAGTTTTAGGCAAAGGAATTAAAAGGTGTGTGGTCTGTGGGAGGTAGGAGTCTGGCTTGTTTGAGGAACTGAAGAAGTCCAGGGTTGCCAAGACAGGAACTAAGGAGAATGAGATGAGATGAGGCAGGAAAGCCAGGTGGGACTAGCCATGCAGGCAGGGCTCAGTCAGACATGATAAGCGTCCTGGTCTTTATACTAAGGGCAATGAGAAGTCACTGAAAAGGTTTAATGAGGTGTGTGTGTGTGTAGGAGAAACAGACAGGTGGGCAGACATGGTCAGATTTGCATTTTGAAAATATTATGCTGGCTCCTGGGTGGAAAACAGAGAAAGGGTGTCGAAGATGGAGTAGAAGTAGGGGGCCAGTTCAGAGGTCACAGAAGTTCAGAAGTTCAGGTGAGGCATTATGGCAGCTCAGATGAGACTCAGAAGTAGTGGAGACAGAGAAATATGGATGGAATTTGCAATATTTATGAAGTGAACAACAATAGGATTTAGTCATGGATTGTATGTGGCAGGGATAGAGCAGTGAAGCAGTGGAGAAAAGGTTGAGTCCCAAATTTCCAATTATGCGATGAATTGGGGGTACTGTTCCTGGAATGGGGGACACTGATCGATGAGCAAGTCAGAGGTAAAGACAACAGAGAGAATGTGGGCTTACTTACTTTGCTATATTTACTATGCCTGCTGCTCCTTTCCATTCTCTGTATATACAAAGACAGAAATGTTTCCTTCCTACAGTCATTTACCTTCTGATTGGGAGGAGAGACGGAAACAAAGATTACTATAATCCAAATATCACACAGGACTGTCAGCCTAGGGAATCAAAAAAACCCACATGAACACTAATCATCCTGAGTTATTGTCATTGTCCCTGAAAATTCACCTTCCAGTATTTTTGGGACACTACTGGGGAGTTTTCCCATGAGGCTATAGGACAAAGCACTGGGGCACACCAGCCCTGCTCCGATCCTCTCCATCCCTCCCCACCACTACCACCAAAGGTGTCTCCTGTGGGACTGCTAAGAGCAGCCCATGGACTAGACTGAGGCAAGCAAGGAGAATGGCCCTGAAAGTGAAGGCCTCCTTAAGTTTTGCTGGTCTGGGTGCTCTCAAAACGCTGGAACAGGCCTGGGTCCTGAAAAAGAAGCTTCTCCCAAGCCGTGAGCTACATTATGTCACCTGTGCCCTGAAGGAGCACTGCTAGTGGCTGTAATTTGAGTTCTATTAGGTACATGTTGAGTTCGAGGGGCCTCTGAGACATCCAAATGGGGATAACCAAGGCTGCACTTGGTTATCCGGATTTGGAACTAGGAAGTCTGAGCTAGAGACCTAAATTCCAGAGCCCTTCCCTGGCTATTGTGGCTCAGTGGATTGAGCACCGGCCTGCAAACCAAAAGGTCACCAGTTCGAGTCCCTGTCAGGGTACATGCCTGGTAGCAGGCCAGGTCCCCAGCTGAGGGTGACCAAGAGGCCACCAATCAATGTTTCTCTCCTTCTCTTTCTCCCTCCCTTCTCCTCTCTCTGAAAATAAATAAAAGCTTAAAATAAATAAATTCCAGAGCCCTGAGCTGGAGGAGGGAGTATAGGCACAGGACCAAGCTCTGCTGAACTCCCAACATGTAAATGCCCTCCCCATCCGTCCACACCGCCTGGCAACTTCTCAAAGATCCAACTTCCCTAATTCATGTCAGCAGTTGGTCAGTCGTTTCTTCCCATGCATCCTCACAACAATTTGTACAGTGCTCTGTTATAACACTTTTCCCACTACTACACAGTAACTCTTGGTTTACGTATTTGTCTCCTTCACTAAACAGGAAGCTCGAGGGCATGGATTCTGTTACTCCGTGTTGAATCTCATGCCATTTCAGCTACCACAGTGATGAAGACCAAAAGATGGGAAAATAGTGCCCAGAATTGAGTGAGGAGCTGGGAGAAGAGGATGCTGCCCACCCTGCTGCTTGGCGCAGCCTTTTATGCCATTTCTAGGAATTATCCTATCGACAATTGATACTATGCACAAAGATGTTCTGTATGGTGATGTCCATTGCAGTATGTTTGCAATATTGAAAAGCTAAAATCAGCCTATATTTCTATCAGAAGTGAGGAGGTTACATATACGTGGCTGGGGAATTCACGTGGAGGTCAGAATGGAAGTAGCTGATCACCAACAAGCTTGCAACGGCAGTTGATGGCCTGATTGAGCTGCACAAGCTGGAAGCCATAGAGGACATCGCATACCAGCTCTCATGCTCTTGGAACATCACCTGCCTGCTGGCCAGGCAAGCTGGTGCTCCTCCAGCTACCCCAGTGAGGCCTGCCCTGCCTGTACCTCCTCAGGCCATAGCCTGAGGATTCTTAACATCACCTTCCTTCTGCCCCCGCCCCTGAATCACCGAGAAATTTCATGATTGGCTTAAAGTGAAGGAAATAAAAGCAAAATCACTTCAGATCCCTTTTTTAAAAAAGTGAACTAGTTAAAAGAGCTCAATGTAATAATACAATGCGACCATGAAAAAAGAAAGTGAAGTAGGTTTATACTCGTACACACTGACAAGGAAAGGTGACCAGAATATTTCATTTAAAAATAAGTCAAAAACTGTTTGTATAGAATGCTACAGTTTGTGTTTAAAACAAAAAGGATACACTTGCATATAGATGTGTTAAAATGTCTGGAAGCCTACACAAGCAACAATAACAGTCAAATGAATGGGCAAGGTTTGAGGGAAAATTTTACTTTTCACTTTATGCCTTTATTATCATTGAATTTTTCTTAGAGCTAAAAGTATATATGTTTGTGATTAAAAATCTTAGAAAAACACTTTAAAATGTTGAATCTCGGTCTCCCCGTGTCCTTCTCCAGCCTCCACATATTTGGCACCAAGTAGGTATTTAAGATTGGACAGATGAACTACATTCTTGCAAGAGAAACTCTCCTGCCCAGGCCTGGAGCCCTTCTCCTGGGAACTGGCTGCGAAGCAGCAGAGGCAGATCTCTGGTGATCACCCAGGTCAGGCAAACTTCCACCCTTTCCAGCCTACTGGTTAGGGACTCACTTGAAAGTGAAAGTCTGAAATAAGGTACTCAATACATGTGTATAGTAATAATAACAATGGTCTCTATCACTTACCAAGCACCTACTAATTGCCAGCACCTGTGCTGAGTGCTTCACAGACTTCCTCTTTTAATCCTATCAGCCCTGCGGTAGCTATTGTTATGAATCCCGTTTTATCTAGGAGGAGGAAGCAGAGGCTAAACAAGCTAGCTTCAGCTCTAACTCCTGCACCCTTTACCACAGTAACTGGGTTATAGAAGGAAATAGAGTACAAGAAACTTAGTCTTTATGGAAACTCCCTGCTCCAAAACAAGGGCTAGCCAGCGTCAGTGAAAGCAAGAGATTAGAGAACAAGGTCTTTCAGATTCACAGACCACATGAGCACCCAAAACTCTTTTATTCGGCTCTGAATAGCATAATAATGATTATTACTTCTGCTTACAAGTCTCACTGTCAGGAGGTTTACACTGGTGTTTGTTCATGTACAACAAGAGTGCAAGGTAGGTATTATTACCTCCACTTTATAGAGGAGGAAACTAAGGCTCAGACAGGTTCTGGTTTTCCCAATGACACACAGCATCGACAAGGCATCGCTGGATTGGAATTTGTCTGCCTCACTCCAAAATCAGTGTTTTCACAAGGCCAGACCGTTCCTACCTTCAGGAGAGCCTGAGGCAGCACTCTGTGGTCAACACAAAATGAACTCCAGACCTCTAGGCTTTCAAGACAGGAATTAATTACTCTCCCCTACCTCCAGGGAAGGGTTCCCCATCCCCACCCCCTCCAACCTCTCTCCCCAGTGGAAGGCTGTAGCAGGTAAGGACTCTGCTGCTGCGGCAGCGGCACAACCACGGCTCCAGGGATTGCCTACCGTTTGTGTGTCTCAGAAGGAAGAGGGCTCAAACCTCCCCTCCACCCAACAACCGTCAGTGAAAGTAATAAAGATTTGGCAGCCATCCTGTGAGACTGTTGATTCTAGTCCAGAAACCCACAGATACCACTACCCATCTCCTTCTCAGACACTTCTTTATCAAAGTTTTATTAGGCCCAGCTCATGGTACTTCCATCTAGGCATCCCATTACAGAGCAAGGACACTTCAGCCATTTGTCACACCACCACCCAAGCAGAATTTTCAAGGCCAGCAGCAGAGAGGAATTGGAAGAGAGCTATAAATCTCCTTGTCCCCTTTCCCCTCCTGCATTTGCTGTCCCAACCCACCTATTTCTTCACAGTTGCAACTGGATTATTCCCATTCTTAAACGCGTCTCTTGACAGTCTTACCGCTGCTCATTTATTCACACTTCCCTTTGCCTGGAACTCATTCTCCCCTGCCTGAAATCTATCTTGTACTTTGAACTCCAATCTCATTTAATATTCGCTTATCTTTTGGCACCCCTGTCACATTACGTTTTTTCATTACAATTATTTAAAACATTTTTATTCTCCTACTTCACTATAAACTACTTTTGTGACCTCAAAGTACTGCACCAGACACTGGATATATATCTGCATAATGTACATGAGATAAGTTATGGAGTTATTTGTATTTCCTTCTAATTTCTGTGGGTGATTTCTCTCCTCCGCCCACAAGAAGGTAGCCAGATCTTAGTATTTCCTAGTTGAAGGTGTCTAAGTTTCAGGTTCAAAAATCAACTTTCCAGGCACTCAGAAGCTACTTTTCAGAAATACGTTTGAAAAGCGTGGGCGTATTTGGGAAACTGATTCACAAGAGGAAGGGATGGGAACGCTTTGAATGAGGGAAGCAAAAATCTGCGGAAGGAAAGGTTAGAGAAGGCACCACGTTTGTGAATGTGTGAATATAGCACCCCAGAATGAGGACAATGTGGGAGTCTGTCCACTATATACGTTGGCCTCGAGAGCAGAGGCAAGGGTCTCTTTGAGCAAGTTTGGAATATAATCCATTGTGAAGGGTCCAACAGACAGGAGGATTAGCACTCACATCAGCAGGAGTCACCCTAACGACGCAGCCATCGTGATTTAAGGACCTGCCTCTACCCCACTTTTTTGGCGGAAGAATCTTAGTTCAAATCATCCAATGGCCTTCAGTCTTTCCACTGTCGCGTCCTTCCTCAATTTCTTCCTCCAAGCTTCCCTTCCCCATCTGCACCCCTCATCCCTGAGTCAGACCTTCCTTCAGCGGTCCCTTCTTCATCCCTCCCTAGTGCCCTGTCTCTTCCCCTCTGCCGGCTCAGGCAGTCTCTGTCCGTCCTGTCTTCCAGCCCACACAACCTCACTTCTTTCCCCTTCCCCTCCACCTCCGTCCCCCACGCCAATCTCCTAGTATTTCCATACTTCGATGATCACCCCACCCCCGCATTGAGCAAAGCCCCACTCCGTGGCTCGGCCGTTGGAGGGGGCGTGGCCCCGCGAGTAACAGGTCTCCCGCCCCATACTCCGCAGGCCCGCTCGCAGACAAAGACATTCCACAGCCCCCGCCCCCTCCGCGCACAGTGGGAGGAGACACGTGTCCCGCTAGCGCTGAGTCACGTGGAAAAGAAAACGAACGAAGCCCGCGGCCATCCGCGCACGCGCACAAAGCTCTAGCCTGCTCGGCACGGAGGGAAGAGGAGAGCGGAGAGGCGACTTCTTCGGCCTCCACGGCAGTGCGCAGGCGCCGTGGCACGACTGGGGACTTTGTTCTCCGCGGAGAGACCCAAGGGCGGCGCCGGTGACTGGCTGCGCACGCGCGCCGCCTCATTTCCGGTGCTCTCTTTCGCTGGGTCGCTCGGGTCGGCTTCGGTGGCCGTCGCTCCCGCTCTTCCACCTCCGCCAACCGCCGCTCGGGCCTCTGCCGCTGCCGCGTCGCTTTCTCTATTCGTCGATCGCACATCCTCTCCGATGCAGCGCCGGGACGACCCCGCCGCGCGCATGAGTCGGTCCTCGGGCCGCAGCGGCTCCATGGACCCCTCAGGTGCCCACCCCTCAGTGCGTCAGGCGCCGTCTCGGCAGCCACCGCTGCCTCACCGGTCCCGGGGAGGCGGAGGAGGGTCCCGGGGGGCAGCCCGGGCCTCGCCCGCCACGCAGCCGCCACCGCTGCTGCCGCCCTCGGCCACGGGTCCCGACGCGACAGTGGGCGGTCCGGCGCCGACCCCACTGCTGCCCCCCTCAGCCACTGCCTCCGTCAAGATGGAGCCGGAGAACAAGTACCTGCCCGAACTCATGGCGGAGAAGGACTCGCTCGACCCGTCCTTCACTCACGCCATGCAGTTGCTGACGGCAGGTAAGCCGGCCTCCTGGGTCCTTCTGGGTCGCCCGGCCACCGGGGAGCATGGGTGGCAGCGGCTTTGTTTCTCTCGCCTCCCGCCCCTTGGGGACCGAGGCAGTCGTGAACTCCCCTTCTCCTCGCATCCTCATCTTGGCGAGCTTGGATTTCGTAGTTCCATCCGGGCCGGGGTGCGAAGGAGGCGGCCGGGGCTGCAGAGGAGGCCGGAGGGGACTTGGCGGCCGCGTAGCGCAGAGACGTGGACGGAGGGGGCGCCGCTCCCCGCCCCCCTGCCGACCCTTCCCCTCCCACCTCCTGCAGCTGCCCTGCGCTCTGAGGGCTCGGAGTCTCCGAGAAAT